>RJWJ010004282.1:0-77394 GCA_004363605.1 Indri indri
TCTAATATCTATTATCACATAAATTACACCTTTAACAATTTCACATCGTTCTTTCTTCTCCACTGCTATTGCCACTGCCTTAGTTTAATGTGTCATCACCATGCCAAAAAGCAAATGCAAAGAAATTTTATCTCCATATTGCTGATAAACGTTAATTTTCTAGAACACACACCTGATCATATAACTTCCTAGCTAAAAATTCTTCCTGAACTCTCCCATACCGTAACATCTGTATGTCTTGTTATGAAGGGTGAAAAATGCCCTCTGCCATACAGATCTATCCTAATTACACAGGCCTATCTCCCAACAGAGACTTTGTATCGTGTCTTCCTGCCACATCAAATTCTTCCCAGTTTCTTAAAGTTGTTGTTTATTTATCTGTCCTTGTAGGTTTGTGCATGCTGTTCCTTCTACATGAAATATTTTCTCACCCGTTTCAATCTGGTAAATTTCTATATATCCAGCTCAGACAGTATTCTCCTGTTAAGTTATTGTTTTGGGGGGCTTTTTTTGTTGTTGTTAAATCAAGTTGACTTGAGCACTTGCACCTTCATAAGTCCATAGAACTCTCTATATTATATACATAGTAGATTCTAGTGTAGTATTTATTTGTTGCCTTGTAAGTAAAATTTTTGTTTATATGTCTTCCTTCTTAGACTGTGAATTCCATAGGAACTTGTTTGGAATATTTGTTTATCTTTAGTACAGATATGCCCAAGAGATATGCCAAATAGTAGATACTCAATAAATGTTTTCCAAGTGGCTAACTATATGAAATTAAATACATTAATATGTATATTAATTATTATGAGAATGCATGTGAATGCTTGAAGACAATAACTATCCCCACCAGTCAATGTTTCAAGCAATAAAAATGCTAAACATTGTAGACTTTATCTCAATCTAAACCTAAAGAATATAAGTTAAATGATCTTTTCCTAAATAACTGCCTTTTGCTGATGTGTAACAAGATTTTTGTTCCTTAGATAAAGATAATCCTGTTGAGAATTAAGGAATTACACTCATGAAATATAAATTTTTCTGATAAAAATGTGCAACATTTCCAGGTGAGTGAGCACTTCCCAGGAGCCCCATGTAGTTCTCTGGAACAGTAATCTGCTGCATATCATTCCGTTGAATTGAACACAGTCCTTCTCCAGAATTAACTCTCTCATTTAATAGAATATGGCCTATAGATTAATAAAATTATAAATGCTTAAGATTTATTTGGGCATTCTATTATTCACAATATATTGTTTAAATATGATGGTTATACTGCTGTGCTCCCTAGGTTTACAAATCTGACTATTGATTTCACAAGATTAAGAATATTTTCCTTGATTTATATTTTCATAAAGTTTTCCTCATGATAGGCAAGAAAGCAGATTGAATAATTTCTCATTTCAATTCGTCTTGTTCCAGAATATTGGTTAAGCTACCAAACTTCCTTTACTTTAGCTTGATGAATAGGAAAATTATTCCACAGACATCACAGAACTAACCGTGAGAGTCCTATAGTTTCTGAATTCCATATCCCATGTTCAGTTTATTCTCATCCATTATGTCTCTAGGGTAGAATTTCCAGAAACTCAAGTTGACATCACAGCATTTCTTACTCCCAGCATGTGCCTTTATTTTGACATTCATCAAAAAATTCTGTCACTGTATATCTGTAGGTACATGGAGGTCTTTAGGTATGAACATCAATTTGCCATAAATAAAGAAAAAGTGGTTTATCTATCCCTTGATAGCAATTTGTGTTTAAATTTGACATCTGCAGCCACAAAAATAATGTTCTTCTGTCCAACAATTAGTTGAATAGATTATCAAAAGGTGTGTATATGTGGGCATATAAATGACTAAAACCAATCTTTGTAGTGATTTAAACTTCAGAAAAACTATTTTCTATCTGAGTTGTAAAAATGAGCTATAAGTAGATTTGTACTAAAATAATTAAAAATGGCAAATGATACGATGGGGTACTAGTCCTTGCTGTTTTTTGAAGGTCAAGACAAATTTTAATAATGCACAATAAAGTACTTGTCTAACTAACAGATTTAGCATAGCTAAATTGAAAGCACTGTTAGAATGGCAGAGAATCAGAATTTAAATTATTGAGCAATGGAGCTGTCATTAAAAATGTCAAGCATGAAGTTAATTTTCCCTACAGACATCTAACAGAATATTCTAGTTTTATGCTGTGCTTTTTCTTTCTTTTTAAAAAATATATCTAAAAATATCTGTGAGCATATCACCTACGCCATTGCTTCTCAAACCATCAGTGGCAAAGTATTGTTTTTGTTTGTGATTCCATTTTTCATTTGTGTTCCGTTGTGTCCCAATACTTTCATACAATACAAAAAAATGAATTACTAAAAAAAATAAAAAAAAGGACAAAGTCATACAATTTAAAATGACCAATTATTAAAATTATTATTAGATTCAACAGTGTCAAATATCTTTCAAATTGATATCAATGCTTACTCTCAACTTCTGTACTTGACACTGGGCACTGCTAACTAGCAGTTTGTAGAACAGCACTGGTCCATGGACCACACTTTCAGTATAGCACTGCTTTAAATTATCACTAGTGCAGAAGACACTCTGGCACATACACACTCTGAGTCACTCTTCTGTGTTCTACCACAGTCTAAGTTGATTTAAAAATGTAGATCACTAAGGTCACAACCAGATTTATTACACTGATGTCATTATTTATTCCAGATAATTTTCAAATAAGGGTCACTGATATACATGTCACTGATATCCGTCAGCCTGGCCCATGGTAGGTAAACAAAATTTTGTTTAATTACAGGTATTGAATGAAATTTTAAAAGCCATAAGGAATATCCTGTTCTATCCACCAAGATTATCTTAAAAGGAGCTGATCACATCCATTCCTTGCAAAAATGCTGTATTACATTTTGAATTAAGAGGCATTTTATTCCTGACAGTAGAATTTTAGGATCAATTATAGCTACCTTGTATTTTAGTAGGTACTTCAGCATGATTATATTAATTTAGACATAAAAATCGGGCTACTTATGCAGGAGTTGAAGTATGAGAGAGCTTCTCAATAGGCTTCTTATTTTAAGCCTTACCAACCAAATTACAGTGTAATTGCTTTTATTTGATCTTTTCCTATCTAAAACTGCCTTGAGGGTGCCTGTTTCAGTCCATTTAATTTGATCAAAGAAAGAGAAGTTCATGAGTTTTTCAAAGAACTTCCAGATTTGAAGTGGCAAAGAATATTCTATGAATTTTTACTACCCCATATGGACAAGCGATTTAAACTGGTTTAAAAAAAATGAAGAAAAATAAAAAGATGCATGTAATGTTTAACTTTGCAATAAAGTGATTTAACTTCATATTTTGGAGATAAATATGGTGTTTGGAAGAAAACTATTTTAACTTGCCACGGTTCTGTTATTATCAATCACAGATACAGTCTTTACTCTTAACCTTAGTCTATCTGTTCAACTGTTATTTTGTACGGATTTTATTCTAGGTTTATTATTGTTATTTTAAAATATTATTGTCAAACTCTAATTATATGCCAAGTATTCGGTTTTATTAATCTATATTAAAACAAAATCAATACATTTGGGAACTAATAATATTAAATTTACCTCTATCCAAGACTCCAAGCTTAGAAGAATACTTGTGACTGTCTTTGTGAGTTAATTATCCTAAGTATTTCATCTATATTATATTTTTACATTTAATTCTCAAAAAGTGTTTTAGGTGTTTAAAACCCCAAACCAGCATTCCATCTTTTTGTGCTACAAAACTGGTAATTTATTTTATTTTATTATTAATATTTTATTTTTGGAAAACAAGAAACAAATGAAAAATGAGGATGACTGTTTATACATAATCATGTTAAGAGAAGAGTAGGATAATTTTCATAATCCACACTAGCTGTAAGTAGACACACCTGCACATCTCAACTGCTACCTCCCAGGGCCCTGGGATTTTCTCAAGGGCCTGCTCTTACTCATTTAATGAATTATATGTTAATTGTTCAGCCATTTCTAGTGACAGAGTCACTAAGGGACTTGGATATATATAGTGAACTGTCTCACAACCTCATAGTAGCTACATTTTAACTGAAAAACATGATCACCACTTATTTTTAAATGAGGAAAAGGGGAGGACATTGGTTCAATGCAACAGACATTTATTAAGTGTTTATATGTTGGAGGATATTAACACCAGCCTAGATTACTGTTATTTTGTTAGACAGGAGAAAATGGAATATAATGGACTGTCAATTGAACTTTGTTCTCTGGAGAAGTCTTATTCAGTCAAAAACTTGTCATTTGGGCTGTCATAAGGCTTCGATTTTTTATTTTAGTAAAGAATATAGGTTAATGGGCATTTATACTTTATGTGGATACTAGTTTCAGTGTAGTGCTGTTGAAGGATTCACACTCAGGCATCATATTCAAGATGAGACCATTATATAAGAATTGGTTGTGTACATTGCAGGATGTAGTGCATTAATTTTGCTTGTTTTGCTGTGTTCGTTTTAATTTCCAAAGCTTGGGTTTAAGAAAAATTTAGGGCCTAGAAATTTAAACCTTAAAAGGCCACTGTTACTGAAGCTTATTTTGGGGGCACTTTTATTTAATGCTGCTCAGCAGGACAGAGAGGCATCCAAGATGAACTCTTGTATCCAGATTCTTTTAATAGAAAATGTTAGCATCAATTTCCAATAGAATGCAGAATGCATTCAATGCAGTTTCATTGTCATTCTTAAACTGCTTCAAATTAGAAAGAAATTCTAAAAATAAATGAAATGTTTCTTTGAGAGAAGGGACTTGTTGATTCTGTCCTCGAAAATCTGTATATTTTGTTGGAAAATTTAACCCAGTGCATGAGCCTTGGAAAAGGGAAAGGTGCTTTCAACAAGAACGAGCACTGTTTCCTTCATAGAGTCAGATGTGGCCGCAGCGCTATCAGTATTACGTGAGGCAAATCATCAAAATATCAGGTGTGCATTTCATGCCGGGGATTCTTCTGGTCACGTCCTCCAAAGGTTTATGACTTTTATGGCACTAGAAGCATGGCATTACTGTGTCCCCTCCCCCTGCATACAAACTGATTTTCTTCATTGTAAATCATCAGATGATATCCATTTAGGCCCATTTTAGGGGTACCCTATGCCTATAATAGCATATTTTTTTTAGGCCGTGGGCATAAATGTGGATACGATCTAGATTTAGGCATGGTAAATACACACATATTTCAATTTTGTAAATGGCAATTAATTTTTTTAACCTAACATGGATTCTTCTAAGAAACCTCCCTAATTTCTGAATCTTTGTTTTCTTCCCCTAAACACCTATACCACTTCTCACATTTGAGATTATATATTTATAATCTGCCTACCCAAAGACTATGCTATTCTAAATAATTTTATCTCTTCTTCTCATATTTCACTTATTTCTTTGCGTAGCATGTTTGCTTTGATTCATTGCTTCTTAACCAGAACTGGCCATAAATTCTCTCTTTGGAGATAGAGTTCTCAATATCATGTAACATATTTGTTACATGTATTAATACATTACAACTTAGACAAAGGCCTCTCTTTAGAGGCCATATTCTCAACTGTCCATATTTGAAATAGTAATAGTACAAATTGCATGGATAAGTTTCCGATAGGATCCTATCAAACTGTTTCTAGACTTCAATCAGATGGCACTCCAAATTGCCTCTGTTGTTGTTAAAATCACTAAGCCAACTGAATATAAAAACCCCAGCTAAAGAATCGTTGAAACCATATTATATGTTAGAATAATAAATGGATTAACAATAACAATACAGGAATGAAGGTAAAGTATCCAGATAATCTTTAAATGTCATATTATGCTTAAGAAACATTTAAAACCACTCATTCATTTTTCACCATTGATTAATAGAAATTTTTAAAAATGCATTTGTCAAGTCAATAACATGTATTGTGCTAACATGTATTTCTTCTCTTTGGTGTATCACCAAATATTAGGAATAATTGGTTGTATCAATCATATTATGACTGCATGAAAATTTAAACTCCAACCAGAATATCTTAGTTCAAAACAGATAGCTAGATATACATCCCCCCGCCCCCAAAAAAAGGAGTCAAGGAAAAGAGATAAAAATACTTAATAAGCACTTACTCTGTTTAAGGCGGTTTTTTTTTTTTTTCTTCCTAGGTGTTCTACATTCTTTAACTCATTTAGTCCTCACCAAGTTTTAAAAAATAGAATCCATTATGTATACTTTATAAATGAAGAAACTAAAGCATAGAGAGCTCATGGATCTTTCTAAGAGTAACATAAATGGTAGAATTAGGATTCAAAACCAGTGGTCTTAACCATTGTGTACATTGCCTCTCAGTAGGGATGTAGATCTGTAAAGTTGCATTACTATTAATATTTTTTTGCAACAATTGAACATATATACCATTTGTTGAATATTTTGTTTGACTAGTAGAAGCTGATCATTTTTGAAGTATCATGAATTTTACTGTTGAAACTGAGAATATCAGAATTAGAAAAGTCCTTGAAAATAATCTATTTCATTGCCTGCATTCATATTGAAAAAAATAGAGTCTCTTCATGATCCAACTTGTCACTTGCTAGAACTCTTTATATCCTCTAACCATATACTGGGAGCCAAGAAGTGTAATGAGACTTCGGGGGTCAGTTTCAGTTTATTTGGTTCGAGTTTAGAAGTGTCCTTTAACAATTTTTATTCTGTTCCTCCCACTCGGTCTTCATGCCCAATACCAAATAGTTATGACACACCTAAGACTTCCTCACGATTAATTTGATATACTCTCTAAGTAATTAAAAATCCCTCAAATATCACATAATCTACCCAATCTACTAGCACTTCTTTGATTGGGGTAAAACTGGGTGGAATTTCAACCAACTTGATTAGGATATTAGCCCCCTGATTCCCAAGCTGGAGAGAGGAGGTACAGTGGCCCCCAACTTCCCTAGGCAGTAAGGGTTTCTACTAGAATTTGCAAATTCCCACAACTTTGGCAGTGCTGTGAGTTGAACAGATGCTGGACTTGTAATACTTTCGGAAACAAACTGCTGTGTAGTTTTGTGTAAATGATTGAACACTTTGGATATATCTCTAAAAAAGAAGATTTTAAAACTTGAGGTTATTTGCAAACCTGGCTTTCATCAGAATCACCTGGGACATTTTTTTTAAATCATAAATTCACACCCCCACCTCTAGAGTCTGATGCAACAGACATAAAACAGGTTTCAGGAATTTCTAGTTTGATAAGTTCCCCAAATGATTCCATTATAACCAATCCACTTATTGTTATTTAGACATGTGTTCAGATGATGTTCCAGTTTTCTAGTAAACCCATTTCCATGAGGTGTGTGAGCTTAACTTTGAAGGTTATTTCTGGCTGTAAATCCAGAAGACTTTTCTCTATACTGCGGTTCTCACTAGACTATGAACTCCTAGATAGCATGCTCATACATCATTTTCACCCAGTGTCTAGGACAGTGTCTGGCATTTGGTAAATATTAACGTAATGAATTAAATATCCTAAGAAATCAACAGAGCATCTTGTATTAAGTAAAATGTTATCTCTCTTCATACCCCCAAGTTAAGACAAATGCACAAGTGAAACACCTTATGAAGCAGAAAATGAATCTTGCCTAGTTTGTGAAATGTCAGTTGTCTCAAGAATAAAGCAAAATGACATAAGACACACAAGATCTCAAGTGTCTATATGCTGTGTCAAAATCTTCAGCTTAGTTATGACCCAGTTTCCTTCCTCTTCCTCTTATTCTATTCTCCAGTCGCCTGCCTTTTGGTCTGGAGTTTCTTTGTTTTTCCTTTTTTAGTGGCAATATAAGAGATAAAATTCTTGATGAAGCATTAAAGAAAGTCTGCCAATTGCTACTTCGCTATTGAGAAACCTACCCACATCAAGAAATAAAATTAGGTTATAAAATATATTTAGTTATTTAGTTTTCATTTTTATTAAGTATAGGAATTATGAAACTAAGGAAATGCTGCTAGAATAGAACCAAATATGTAGATATTTCTAAAAAACAAACTTACACCACTAAACTATTTAGCCTTTTACCAATAGAGACAACCAGCGACAGTGAAGGCATTAAACTTATTCAAGTTTTTGGGTTTGAAATGATATATGACTTAGTGACTCTATTTTTGTTTTGTGGCATGTGGTGATCTGCTCTTCCCAGGCACTGGGAATGTTTTCTCTAAAATGATGTCATCATCACTCATAATTTTGCATTCTCTAAATAAATATTTCTGTAGTTTTTTTTTAAGTTTAGTTTAGTTTTTAATACTTCTATATTTTGTGGAGTTTTATTTAATTTACTCCAGGATTTTGTCTTTGAAAAAATATCTATTTAGCTAAAAGTCCAACCAACCCCTGAGTCACTTCAGGAAATGATTAGTAGAATCTATGAAGATAAAACACATTTTTCAAGGAAAGGAACTAAATTGATTGAGAGCTGAGAAACATGTCTGTGATTGTTACCTATTATCTGGAGATTTGTGACAGGGAATGGCAGCCAACTCGTTTCATGGAAAGTCAGTGTCTGGCTAACTGTGACAACAGTAGATCTGAGGGTCTTGTGGAGACCAGCTCTTGCTTACATCGGAACTGGGCTGACCATGGATGTAATTAGCCTTGAAGGGCTGTGGCTGCAGATGGCTGTAGGGATGTAAACCTGGCGGAAATAATGACAGGGCTGCAGCTCAGCAGTAAGTCTTCATAATTTTTTAAATTTTCTTTTGTTCTTTTTTTTTTAATGAAAGCTCTAAACTTGGAAAATTGTAACACCTGGAGATTTGTCATAAATGTCACAAAAATAATAATCAAGGCACTCACTGAGAATAAAAACTTTTGATTTTCTTTTATTCTACAAAAATGATCTCTCTTAAATTTTAGGCACATAATCCACCAAAAAAATGGTATTTATCAACGGAGCAATAAACTCTGCTCAAGTAAATTGTTGCTTGAATTTTTTTTTTTTTCTGATTTACATCACAGACTAGAAGCCAGTGTGTTCTTAGTGAAAACATTTAAAACATGGCTAAAATAAGATGCTTCCATCATGACCTGAAATATTTAATTACAAAAGCAAATAAGGCTTGTTTTAGAAAAAAATGTAAAAAATAGAGAAAATGAAAGGAAATCACAAATTACCTACCACTCAGAAAACCCTACCACTCAGAAAAAAAAAATGTTTTGTTGTAATTAAATTTTTATGCATTAAAAAACTTTTATTTCTATTTTAGGCTTTCAAAATTAAGGGGCTCCGTATATTAGAAAGATATATGTAAAGTGCTCAAGATCAATACTTTTTAAATTCTTATGTTTTCAAACAAATTATATTTTAGGAAGAGCGTTGAATAGCCAACCTCTTTGTTAGGATATGACTTGAACAGTCAACATCTTTGATAGGTTATGGAACTTAATAAGTTTCAACAATCTGTGTAAGTTTTGATGAGAAAGAAACTCTATCACATCAGAAAATTTTCCTCTCTGTTACAAATATTAAATTAGAACTAGGTACATTTTTAACAAGCTCGCATTAAACATTTCCATCTTTGCAGATTCAAGGTTTTGAATTACATATATTTCTGCTTCTCTAAAATAAATAAATTTACTATTAAAGACTTCCTGCATGCTTTCATTTACATCTGTCATGTATTATATATTTATGTAGGCTACAGTCATCAATGTGGCTGGTTAGCTAAAAAATCGTATTCATTATATCAAAGTGAATAATATCTATGGTTTTAGGATTTCTTGATAAAAGCCGTTCTCACTGGGGTTAGATGATATCTCATTGTGGTTTTGATTTGCATTTCTCTGATGATTAGTGACATTGAACATTTTTTCATATGTTTATTGGGCATTACTCTATCTTCTTTTGAAAAGCTTCTCTTCACATCTTTTGCCCACTTTTTAAAGGGGTTCTTTGATTTTTTCATGCTGATTTCCTTGAGTTCTTTGTAGATTCTGGTTATTAGCCCTTAATCAGATGTATAGCATGTGAATATTTTCTCCCGTTCTGTAGGTTGTCTGCTTGTTCTGTTGATTGTTTCCTTGGCTGTGCAGAAGCTTTTTAATTTAATCAAGTCCCATTTATTTATTTTTGTTGTTGCTGTGATTGCCCTTGGGGTCTTCTTTATAAATTCTTTGTCTAGGCCAATATCTAGAAGAGTTTTCCAACATTTCCTTCTAGAATTCTTATGGTTTCATGTCTTAGATTTAAGTCTATTATCCATCTTGAATTAATTTTTGTGAGTGGTGAGAGACATGGATCCTGTTTCAGTCTTTTACATGTGGCTATCCAATTTTCCCAGCACCATTAATTGAGTAAGGATTCTTTTTCCCAGTGTATAGTTCTGGCTACTTTGTCAAAGATAAAATGGCAACATGTGGATGGCTTTATACCTGGGTTCTCTAAGCCTTATAGCATGGCTTAAAGTCTGGTAAAGTGATGCCTCCAGATTTGTTCCTTTTGCTTAATGTTGCTATGGCTACTCAGGCTCTTTTCTGGTTCCAAATAAAGTGTAGAATTATTTAGATGCTGGCATGGATGCTGAGAGAAAGGAACACGTAAATATTGTTGGTTGGACTGCAAACTAGTGCAACCTCTCTGGAAAATAGTATGGAGATTCCTCAAAGAACTAAAAGTAGACCTGCCATTTGATCCAGCAATCCCACTACTGGGTATTTACCCAAAGGAAAAAAAGTCATTCTATCAAAAAGACCCTTGCACTAGAATGTTTATTGTACCACAATTCACAATCACAAAGATGTGGAATCAAACCAAGTGCCCATGAATTCATGAATGGATTAATAAAATGTGTAGTACACCATGGAGTACTACTCAGCCATCAAAAATGAATTAATACCTTTTGCAACAATCCGGATGGAATGGGAGACCATCTTCCTAAGTCAATTATCACAAAAATGGAAAAACAAACACCACATGTACACACTATTAAATTGGAACTAACCGATCAGCACTCATGTGGACAGATAGAAGTAAAATTCAACGGAAATCAAGCAGGTGGGAGGGGGGGAGGGGATGTGTGAAATCATACCTAATGGGTACAAAGTATACTATCTGGGTGATGGGCACACTTATAATTTTGATTCAATAGCACAAAAACAATCCATGTAACCAAAACCTTTGTACTCCCATAATATTCTGAAAAGAAAAAAAAGTGAACAATAGGCACATAAAGGTCCTAAATATACTTAGATACTGACAATTTCAAAAATGTTACATAAAAGTATTCTTCTGCTCTGTTCGCTCAAAGATTTCATGAGATATTTTGATATTTTAAGTATCTTTTATATGAAAATCAGGTCTTATATTTTTAACTCTTATTTGACAAAAAAATATCCAGGAACTTCTTATTCTTGAGAAGAATAATGTTAAACCAAGATTACATTTAGTACACATTAAACATTACAAAGGTTAATAAATGTCACATTACAATGGATCAGTCAATATTTAAGCCTCTTCTAAGGCAAAGTTCATGTGCTCTAGGGTGAGGAAAAAAGCTTCATAAATATTTTAATTATTTCAGAACTGGAATAAAGGTGTATTGAATGACTTGTAAACCATAGGAATTATTTTATTTTTTTGTGTAGCATCTGGAATCAATAGAGACTTTTGAGAACATTCAGTATTTTAGAAACAGCAAATCTCCTTCTATAATCAGCAAACAAAACATTTTGTTTAAATTTACAAATTCTTATATGAAACATTCTTCAAATCATGGAATGAACAGAACAATTTGCTTTCTGGAAACTTGTGGCACTTCTCACTTCCATAAACGAGTCTAGTATTGCCAGTTGCCAAACTAAAAAAAAAGGAATTAAAACAGCAGCAGCAGCACAAACTTTGAATGTACACTTTGCTCTGAAAGCTTTCTCACAAAATTTGCTCACTTGGCAGAAGAGCTGCCGATGCTCTACGCTCAGAAAAGAGTTTCTGTTTCCATTTCTTCTTTTTTATGGCCAGAGGCAGGTTGGGTATACTAAAGTTTACCACCCAGAAAGACAAGGCTTTGGTCTCCTCCTAATTTGATTATTGACCTTGGTGGCCTTGAAATAGAGAATGGCACTAGTTAAGCTAAACAGAATGGAGAAAGAACCAAACAGAAGCATAACAGAAGTAGGCTAAAGAATGTAAATTTCCCTAAGATCCTCAAGTTAAAGAGGGGAGCAGGTTAGTGGGCCAGCCACAGTTGATTGACTGGGGAGATAAGTCACCCTGGGAATTTGAGAAAAGGAATTTAAGTGCCATTAGGTTAAACAAAGGCTTTGGGTTAAACACTTTATGTAAAGGTTGGTTGTTTGTTTTCAGACTAATAAAAAAAGTGGCTTTGACTTCTGACAACCATTAACTCTGTTTTTGTCAGCCCATGCTTTATCTTCCCCATTAAGAATCTTCCCAAGTCAAACAGGGGACAAGTTTCTCATCTTCAAGTTGCCATCAAGTTTCTTGACTCTTTTCCCTTTCAATTATTTACTCTTTATTGCCCAAAAATCTCCTGAGAAATTGTAAGGGTGCTCCTGATTTCTCCTCAAACTACATAAAAAAATTCCAGGGATTGAGTTAACATGATTTTGTTTTAAATTACAAATTTTGAAAGCAAGAGAGACCTTATATTTGTGATGCTCAAGCCATTGGAGAGACCATTTTGCCTCCACTTTAACCTCAGCCCATCCTGGAAGTTCACATCAGAGACTCAGGGGTGAGGAGGAAATGATAGTTATTTGGAAAAGCATTCTTAATGTGCCTACTTTTTCTTAATTCAAGCAACCAAAATTAAATTTCATTAAAATATGTAGGCAAAGGATGAATGGGAAAACCCTTAAAGAAGCATGGGATTAGTAAAGAAAATTTAAGAGATGATGATCTTGTTTAATTCCTTCATAGTTAATGCAAGAAGAGAGTGCCTGACCCAGGCAGGCCATGTGACTTCCTAAACTAACAATCCTTAGTCAGTGACAGAACTGAGACAAGAACACAGATCACCTGACCCCATGGGATGACTTGGTTGAGATACTGTATATGTAACAGAATTCATTCTGTCTGAGATTGAATTGTTTAATGATTTAATAGGAGAACCCTTTCCTTGTTGCTATGGTTTTAATATGTCTCCTCCAAAATTCATGTGTTGATACATAATGGCCAACGTGATAGTATTAAGAAGGGGCCTTTAAGAGGTGATTAAGTCATGAGGGATCCTCTCTTCTAAATGGAATTAAGGCCCTTATAAAAGAGGCTGCAGGCAGTGTTCAGCCCTTTTACCCACTTTCTCCCCTTTTCTTCCCATATGGATGTGAGGACACAGAGTTCCTTTCTTCCCTTCAGGAAGATGCAGCAAGGAGGCTCCAATCTTAGAAGCAGAGAGCAGTGCTCACAAGGCAACCAAACCTGCCTTGATCTTGGACTTTCCGGACTCCAGAACTCAGAAAAATGTTTCTGTTCTTTATAAATTGCCCAGTCCCTGGTGTTCTGTTATAGTAGCACACATGGACTAAGGCACTTGTTCTACATTGTGTCGTAAATTCCTATTGCTGCTATAACAAATTATCACAAACTTAGTGGTTTAAGACAATAGAAATTTGTTACATTAGAGTTCTGGAGGTCAGAAGTCCAAAATAGGTTTTCTGGTGCAAAAATCAAGGTGTCAGCAAAGCCGTATTCCTTCTGGAGATGTAGGAGGGATATTTCTTGCCTTTTCCAGCTTCAAGAGGTCACCTGTTTTCCTTGGCTGGTAGCTACTTCACTCTGAACTCTGCTTCCATCATACCTCTTTGGACTCTGACCCTTTTGCCTCCTTTTTATAAGGACGCTTATGATTACATTGGGCCCACAAAGATAAGTCAACATGATCTGCCCATATCAATATCCTTAACTTAATTACATCTGCAGTGTCACGCCAGCTTAACATATTCATAAGTTTGGGGGATGGAGTCATGGACATATTTTAGGGACCATCATTTGTTTATTATTCCTAGTATTCAACCAGACATTGACATGGAGATAAAAAGCATAAATTAGACAAAAAAGTTTTTTTCTCCATGGTTTTGCTGTTCAAATACCACCTCATTAAAACATTTTGACCATGTTATTACATATACTGGGACTAATGTACATTTTATAAGAATATGACCAGTTAGCAAGTGAACCTGTTCCAATTAATAGACCAATAAGAGGTCATAAATAACTCTTCTTTGTAGTTGCTTTGACCCATATAAAAAGTATTTAAAAGTTTATTCTGAGATTTCATAGACTCTGTACAAAAGAAATATAAGGTTTACATAATACATTTTTATTTCAATAGATTTAGGGGTATGATTGTTTTTGTTACATGGATGAATTGTATAGTGCTAAAGTCAGGGCTTTTAGTGTATCCATCACCAGAATAGTGTACCTTATACCTGATAGGCAGATTTTTATTTCTCAACTCTCTCCCGATTCCCCCTTAAGGTTTACATAATATTGCAAAAACTAATGCCAGGACTAATAAAATAAGACCCTAAGCAGAATAATTGCATGAAAGAAGTTAACAAAAATTTCTATTTCACTGCAATTAGAAATTATTGGCACTTTCATCAGAACAATAAGTTTGACATAATAAAGTACAGAGGCTTGATTTCTGATATTCTAGAATGAGAATAAATGAATTCCTAGAGGACACTATCATTTTTAAGACACTCACATTTAGAAAAATAATATGTCTATATACATATATTTTGGAGGTCCTTGGTAAGAAGATATTTTATGTTTTCTAGTAGAGTGAAAAAACTGAACATTTCTCATGTTTTCCAGGATTGAAATTACACAAATATTTTAAACATGAACATGTAATACAAAACAGAATTATTTCATTAATGTTTGAAAGTTAGAGCTTCTATCAGCAGTAGCACCGAACAGGAAATGTGATCGTAAAATTTCTCTGCACGGCCCCGCTTTTACCTCTAGCTTAAAGATTTTTCTTAGAAGTATTCAGGTTTTGGTCAAAAGATGGTAGTCTTAATCATATACAAATAGTATATACCTAAAATTAATTTTTCTTTCAGTATACTATGCTGTTAGGCCCAAATCCAAGCCTAATTAATTCTGTATTCTGTGTTCCAAGATTGTAGAATTTTTAGGATACTAAGCAGCCAAGAACGGAAAAAAAAAAACTGTTTTAGAAATGTGAGGTTGTGGGAGGAGGGAAGTTGATGAGGGAAGGTAAAAAGTAGAAACCTAGTAGTTGATACACAACTCTTTAGGGCATTTTTACTTCTAGTATGAAGTAACTTGCGACATATTTATTTTGGTTTTGACTACTTTTTTCTTACTTTGTATCTTCAGAAGTTCTATGACACATAGTAGATATCCTATTAGAAATAACTTGCTACCATAGTTGGCTCCAGTGGCCATAACAAATTACCATAGACTGGGTGGCTTAAACAACAGAAATTTATTTCTTCAAAGTACTGGAGCCTGGAAGCTTGAGATCGGGGTGTCAGAATCGTTAACTCTGGTGAGGGCTCCCTTTCTGGCTTGTAAACATCCCACCTTCTTGCTGCGTGCTCACAGGGCCTTTCCTCCGTGCATGCACATCCAGAGAGAGAGAAAGAGAGAGAGAGAAAGAGGAGGAAAAGGGAGGAGAAGGGAAGGGAGGAGGAGGGAAGGAGGGAGGAGGCAAAGACAGAGAGGGGGGAAGGGGAATCTCATCTCTTTTCCTTTCCTTATAAGGTCACCAATCCTGCTGGATTAGGACCCTACCCTTATAAATTTGTTTAACCTTAATTACCTCCTAAAAGCCCTATCTTCAGACAGTGGAAGGTTAGGGCTTCCACATATGACCTTGAGGGGGTACAATTTAGTCCATAGCATTTCACCCTCATGACTCATTGAGCACTTTTAAGTAAAAAAAAAAAAAAAAAGTTTCCTTAATTTAGGAGGCCTTCAAGAAACCTCATAAACGATGGCTACAGAAGTGACAGAAAGAAACTTTGTTTTGTTTCTTAGAGATGGGATCTGGCTCTATCACTTAGGCTGGAGTGCTGTGATGCAATCAAGCTCATCACAGCCTCAAACTCTCAAATAGTCCTCCCACCTCGACTTCCCAAGTAGCTGGCAGTACAGGCTGGTGACACTATACCCAGCTAATTTATTTTTTTTTTTAGAGACAGGATCTCATTATGTTGCCCAGGCTGGTCTCAAACTACTGGCCCCAAGTAAGCCTCCTACCTCAGCCTCCCAAGTAGCTAGAATTACAGGCATGAGCCTCTGCACTTGGCTTGAAAGAAATTTTTTTACCTTTGGTTGAAAATTGTTAAAATATGATTGATAATTTTTTTTGAGAGTCCTATAAGTGGCTAGTCTTAAATGAAGTAAAATGAAAATAAAAATTTTACAAGATTATTTATCTGTTATTCCCTCCTTACCAATGGCTATTGACTCATAGCAAAGAAAAATCAAGACCGTTTTCATTAAAATGTATCCTTTTGGCATGTATTAGGCTTAAACTGGAAAGGATTTAGGATCCTTTTGAACATTTCCCAAACAAATAAAAGTATAAAATAAAGTAAATATCATTGTTTTATATTCAATAACATTCAGAATATTGCTACAATGTAATACTGAATCAGAAAATCCGAGCTAAGACCAGTATTAAAAATGGCATACCAAGATTACCAAGCAAACTTTTTGCCAATTAGTCCTATTTTCTCTTATCATTTATTCAGTAGGGAAAAGACACTTCTTATAATTGGGGGAAGAAATAGTCTAGGACTTCATTCTGCACATTGATGGTGCTTATTCAGACACCCACAGATAATTTAAATATGGAAATACGACTGAAAAGAAAATAAGGCTTTGATGGTTTGCAGCATACTCACCAAAAATCTTAAAGTACATTTAAGTAAATATTCATTTTAATCTCCCAATGATTTATTTTGTGCTCCCCTTTTCTTCTTGAGTGCTTACAAAGAGAAATAATATGGTCAAAGTTTCTAAAATTAAAATAGAAGAGAAGAAGAATTATTAATATATTCAGCTTGAGTAATAGAAATATATGTGGGGAGGATAATTTAATATTCTTAAATTTAAAATTAATTCATTTTGAATATAAAATTCAATCAAAAAAAGCCAGAAGATTTATTCTGAAAAAGAATTAATCAGGTGATTTCTCTAACTCTATTTTTATGTAAACTTTCCCTGCTTTACTGAGTTTCCATGCCATTTTTAATTGACCCTTTTATATTGGAAATGCAGTCCAAAGATATGTGTAAGGGAGAAGTGAAAAAAAACATGTATTCATTTTTGAACCAGTACCTATGTTGTATCTTCAGCAATTCTTCTCAAACTTTAATGTACATTTGGATTACCTGGGAGTCTTGTTAATATGCATTTTCTGATTCAGTCGGTCTGGATGGATGTCTAAGAATCTGCATTTCTAACAAGCTCCCAGGTGAGGTCCACGGGATGTCATTTTCAGAATCAAGGTGCTAAATGACAGTGGGAAAAACCCAAGTAATTTCAGGAAGTGAACTTCTTCTTTGGAAAATATAAGAAGACGAAAAGATTTAAATTTAAAATCTAACAAAATAGCATAGCAATAAAGTAAAGCCAGCAAACAGAATACATCTATAAAGTCCTTGGGTGTTATTTCAAATCTAGGAGATGAAGGCTAAAAACGCAATCAAGAGTCTAGAGCTACAGTGATAGAACAAATCTGCTATGGGCTGTATCCAAAGTGAGACATTCTGAAACGGTCATTTAATAATAATGATTGTATGATAATAATAATGAAACTAATATTTATAGCACCTTTGCTGTCTGCAGTGTTTATTCATAGTTAACTTGGATTATAGTTATCAGAAATTTGAGCCATTGTATTCTAAACTCTTCAACATCTATCCCTATGAACAAAAGATGATATTATTTAAAAGGCAAAAGCAAAAATAAATTGGAAATGTGATATCTTTCATATTTGACTGAGCAAATTTTGCTATAGGATATAAATGCATTGGGATTCAGATGCAAATTATTCATTATAAAACAAAGAAAAATAATAGAAGTAGTTCTCAAACTAATGATTTAGGGCTTGGATTTTACATGTTTTCCAAGGGCCTTTATGACCATACATAATTCATGAATCTTTATTTCTATAATGTTTGAATTTTTTCCCTCGAAGTGTTTTTTAATGATTAGGTCACATGGCCAGGGCAGTCCTTTAATGTCTGTCTTTTTCCTGGTTTATCGTTTTTCCATTTTGCTTAGGAATACATTAGCCTTTGCTGTATACCCTCAAAACATCTACTTTCACAATCAGCTTGGAACAGAAAATGAGCAGTGGGACCTAATTGAATATGATGTATTTAAGATGGCTAAAACTGATATAATTTTGAAATAAGAAATGCGTATAAATACACACAATAAAGATTAAAAGATGGGGTCAGCACAGATAAAGAATGTATGCTAGCCGAACTTATTTTCGTGTGTAGGCAAAAGCACTTATTGAACGTAAAAAAGCATGCTGTCCTGAAGTAAATGTTTCTATATGAAAACCAAACTAGTTTCACACTTTAAAAATAAAAACACTTTTTTATTTAAAAATAAAAATAACGTGTTCATTAAACATGTTATTATGGTTTTTAACTTACAAATTTTGGATATTTTGGAGGTTTTCGTTTTAAAAATTCCAGGAATTTAGATATGATTTCAATGTTGGTGGTCTTTGCTTTGCCTAGCAAAACATTACTTTTGATTCTCATATCTGATCTTTTGCAGCCCCAAATTGTTTGATACTCACCTGGTAAATGGAGTAAGACAATCATTTTTTATTACACTGAATGAAAATATTTACGTAAAGTGAATTTAAAAGAATACGCTACGGAACACACTAACAGGCATTCTTAAAAGTTGGACTTTGTGGTACTTTAACAACACAGACTATTTTAAGATGGGAATTTGGAAGGAATCTTATTTTGTTTGTTACTCAGCCTTTTCTCTCCTGGGATAGTTTCCCTATATTAATTGCTTCTGTGCTCAGATGCTACTAATTATTAACCTGCAGGTGTCTCTAATCACTGTTTCTTCCAGCAGAGTTTTGTTCCAGGGCCATTAGCTGTGCTGCTTAATTACAATACACTGTACCTAGTTTTGTGTACTGTTTGATCTTTCAGATGGCTTCCCAGACCTCAGAAAACAGTCATTGGCAATCATTTTCTACAATTAACCACAGTGCCCTGTATCTCTTTCTCTATTATTAAATTGGATCAGAGTGTGGACAATTATACAAGAGCTAATCCTTAAAACTGAGGACACTAAGCTCTAAGACACACCTAACGGTAGTCTCTGGGATATTAAAACCAAAGAATGTAAATTTATTCCTATATTTTAGAATCTGAAATCTGAGGTATGTCTAAAGATATTTAGAGTGACTGAATCTGGAAGTGTGCAGCGTTCTTAGATGTACTCTATTCCTTGCATTTTAAAATGAAAATAGCATGGCTGCAATAGACTTTAGTGTAAAAAAAAAAGACATTTCTGTTTCTGGGTCTCATCTGCTGCATTGTACCCTTGCATCTCTCATTTCCCATACCTTTTTCAAACATTTTAGGAATATGAAAAACTGGAATAATGTCAACATCAAGAAATATTCCTGCTGCAAAATTATTCTTGAACTATAAAATATATATTTCCTATTTCACATTGGAATAAATTACACATTGAGTAAAAATCAACATGCAAATAAAGAAGTTCATAGGTCAATAGTTTTCTCCTACTCTCCAACTCAGAGTGCTTATTTAGATCTCTGAATATGTCTTTTGACCCAGACGTGGCATCTAAATGAGGCCCTGTGATTATGGCCCTGACTATGGCAGAAAGCATGGAGGCAAGGTCTGATGCTGTGATCAAATATAATTCTGTCTGGTAGTTTGCATGCCTGCCCTTGTAATTACTGTTTGGCTGAACTCAGCAGGATCACCAGAGCATTTGTTGGGTGGTAGGTTGGTTTTTTTGTGGGTGATACTTGTTTTTTTTTTGTTTTTGATTTGTTGGTTGTAGGTTTGGATTTTGTTGCTGTTGTTAGTAGTTAGAATCCTGCTTTCAATAATACAAATTCTTGTAGAAATGAAACAAGTATCTGGCAGTCTATTAGTGTCACATTCAAAAATCAGAACTATTTAATATGTCACATAGCCTCATTTATCTGTCTTGGTTTTACCTATTAATATAAAGTTAATCTTTAGCACATTTGGAAATAACAATGCCATCACTACTTTTGCAGGAATAACTTACCCCCCAGCCCTATATTACAAATACTTTCAGAGTATCAAAATAGCTTTTAAAAACACTTTGGATTTCTTTTTCATAAAAATAGCAGAGTGTTTTCAGCACTTTCAGCATCTGTTACCTGTATTCCTTAGCATGCGAAGCAAAAAATACCCGAAAGTCACAAAAAATAAAATTAGCAAAAAATGCAGTTTTAAAATAAATGCAAGATTCAGGCTATGGTTACATGATTTTCAAAATCTATTAAGACCTTACTGGGAAAAAAAGTTACTTGTATTTATTTATTCACAATTATTTACTTCATTTGTTCTTCATTAAATTTTTCTACACATTTATGAAATGGAAAGAAGTTTTTTCTTATACTTCACTATGAAACTAAAATTTTATTATGCTGGAAACTCAACTCTTTCATGGAAGTTTTAAGCTACTCTGTCTTTGAGAATTTTGAAGATGAATAACTCTTAAACATGATGCTTCAAATGGTGTTGGATTCATAGTCTTCTTAATTAGTTTCCATTATCAGTTTGTTATGTGTGTGTTAGGATCACTTGTATCTGTAAAAGGATATTAACCTGGAGTCCTGCCCACAGGAAGGAGCATGGCCTCTTTTGCTTACATGATTCCCAAACGAAAATACTGTTATCACCGGTTAAATAATCTATTTTGAGGTTACTCTGATTGCTCATATTATAACTATTTAAAAGGAAATGTATTGCTCTTTTGAAAATAATTGCCTAGAATCATGAAATATCACCGTATGTATAATTTATAATACACATAAGATATAAATGACTAAATTAAAATCCTCATTGAAAAATTCTTATGTGTTATTTCTTTTAATTTATTATAAAAGTCCACAGCATAAAAGACTTCTTCATGAGCCTGCAAAAAAAAACTACCATAAGTACGTAAAACATCTTAAAATGTGATTTAAACATATTTCTGATTATTTAATACTCCTATCACATTCACATTTTGTGATTTATATAGACAATCCTAAATTTCGTAGTTATTAGCAAAGCCCTAGAATATGGTAGGAAAGCAATCTACAGACCTGTTATCTGGGTTCTTTATTCTAATCTTCCTGAATAATGAGGAGACTTCAGTATATTTATTAATGGTGTCATTTTCTGGTTTTTATCCTCAACAGAAGCATATGATGGAAACCATTTATCTCAAACAAATTTAGTGTCACACTGTAGAAGACAGTAAATGAAAGAAGTCTTGTATTATGATTTATTTCATGCCATATGATCTAAGGTTGCTAACTATCCATTTACTTTATCTACTGTCCAGTACCAGATTGTCTAAATTCTGATGTCTAAGGAATAACTACTATCAAAGCAATGGTTTCTTAAATTTGTTAAAAAAATGCAATGTAAAACTTGTACTGGAACTTGTTGTTCAACAATGTTCTCTTTAAAGATCTCATTAGAGAGTTTTGTTGAAGAGAGTCCTCAATTTAAATATTCGAGCTGAGGCTATATTCATGCTATGGAGAAACGCAAGAACAAAATTCAATTCTAGAACTAGGCACCAGCTGGTTTTAAATGACCGTTTATATTTTGTCCTTTGTTATCTATAGCACATCCATAATAATTAATAAACATTTATCAACCCTCTGTGTGAGCACACTAGGGGGTTTAATTATCTCTTCTTGCTTAGTATGGCATAAACATTATTATGAATCATCTAAGTGGCACATCTTTACTTGCTTTCTTTATAGATAAAAAGCTTCCTGTTAGGAATTAAGTTTAAATTCAGCATAATTCTGTTTTATTATATAACAATTACAAATGCAACATAAGTAGAAATTATTCCCATTGTCAGTAAATGAAATTTAACTTAATTTCATGTATTTTGAGAAGATTGTATAAATTGATATGATTTTTTTGTGGAAACATGCGTAATTTAAGAATTATCATTCTCTCTTCAAACATTTATTGAAGATCTATTATTCTATAAACTGTACCACACAGCAGGGATACAAAGATAAACAAGAGACAGTCCCTGTTCTCATAGAACTCACTTTCTAGTTTGGAAAACGGTTGTGGAGAGAACAAAACACAATATTGTTATAGCTGCAGAAAAATAGAACAGAGAAGCCTTTGGCAGAGGTCGGCTGGGACGTCAAATCAGGATTCAGCAAACAGAAGCCCCTTAGGACTATGACCACCATTGCTTCAGTTCACAGCTCTGCAATCTAGGAACATAGTTGTCAGCAACCAAAAGATCCAATCAAGGAAACAGATTTTTACTTAGCAATTTATTAGACACCTGTTTCAATGTTTTTTCATGTTAGTATCCCTAATATTGTCCTACTGGATTATATTTGAATATTTCCTATTTTTAATTCTAATGCTAGTGTCTCTCAAAAGGGAGAAAACATTATTTCCAAATAGGAGATGGCCTGTGGGGGATGCCTCACTCTCACATCTCCCCAAACAGAAATGATAAATATGATAAACTTCCTGCTGATAGCATAAAGAGGGTAAGCAAGACACAGAGGAGAGATGGTTAATATTTTTGAGAAGGTCTAGGTCAGTGTAGTTGAGTGACACACCTGATTTAATTCTGTTAAATAAACAATGGATGCAAGTAAGCCTGAAAAGATCAAGAACAAAGATGATAGAATGAATGTGTGAATGACTTAAGGCTTTCTTGAGACGTGGAGACATACAAAATTCTCACCAGCCAAGATCTAAAGGATTTCATATAGGTTTGCATAAATGAACCATGTATATGCAATAGTGTTCCTAGTGGGTGATTTAAGTGATTTTCATGGATAATTTTACTGTTCTCAATTTTCGCCTTACAAAGTGACTAAGAATTTAAACATGATTCTATTATACAATAAAGCACAATCTTTAGAGAAAAGGTGACTTTTGAAATGAGTCTTGAGCATGTGTGGAATTTTGTTGGATGGAAAAGACAAAAGGTCACTTTACATTGACAGAACGCATGTTTATCAAACAAATATGGAAAGGATTTATCTAGGGATTTTAAGATTTCCAAGATCAAACTCTGCAATAATAAAGCTGGTATGCATACCGCCATAATTTATTAATATTAGAGTTAATAAGCAAGCCAGGCCACTATTCCTACTCAAACTATTCCAGGGTGTGCATTATCTAAAAATATCAATGTTCATACCCATTCACAATCATTTTCCATAATTTCCCCATCACCAAACTGAGTTCAAATTAGAGGATATATGCATACCGCCCTTGGGTGCTAAACCAGAAAAGACAGAATGAAGTGGAGGGTACTTGCGAACTGTATCAGATTGCCTCTTAGTGCTAAGAACCTCTTTGCAGGGTCACTTTCTGGAGCCCTTGAACACTTATCTCATTCCAGATACCACAATTACTGATTTTGCATGGGCCGGCATGACTGAACCTTTCTTCATGTCCATGTGGCACAACCCGCCTTCCTCCTTGTTCCTGATACTTGAGAGGCCACAGGGCATTTGTGTGCAACCTGAACTGTGTGTTTGAGATTGGAGGGGCGAGGAGGGCATGTTCATGGCCTGTGAAGCAAACCTGTGACAATGGAAATGGGAGACAACAGATACATTCTTCTTTTCTTCCCCAAAGATATACTAAGATGTATTAGGTCATGCTGCCTCTTGAAGATGACAAACATTTGCTTGGGACAAAGTATAAGCAGGTTGGAAATGCACAGCCATGTTTTTGCTCCCCCTCCCTCCCTCCCTCATTCTGACTTCCCTCGGAGAGAGCATCCTCATAAAGTATTAGCACGTAAGGTTTTGCTTGAGCTTCTATACCTTTTAGAGCTAAGAGAGTAATCTGTCACAAACAACTTTTTATAGACCTCTTGGATTATGGATCCCTTATTATTAAGCAAAGCTTTGGGAAAACAATGCCAAATAGTACTTCAAAACTATTTGTATGTAGATTTAAGGAGCAAACTTTTAGTATAATTTAGCCTTATAATTTTTAAAAAAATATGAAACTTTTTTGGTCCCAAACTCAATAAAGATCAGTAATCCCCCAGCCTGTGAGTTATGGTTTATGGTCTTCTACCTGAAGCAAAGTCCTCTGGCTACTTGAGAAGTATAGAATGTCAGTGTTTCTTCTTTGCACTTTTGGTAGACGCTGTCCACAGAGGGGCGGAAGACTAGGAAACCTTCTCAGGGAAAGCATCATCTGATCAAAACATGAATAGTGAATAGAAGTTGGCAAGGGAAAGTGAAGTAACAAACTGGGGAGTAACACTAACAAAAGAACTAAGAATTGGGAGAGAGCAGTTGGATTCACAAAACTGGAATGCAATGTGGTCGAGCCATAAAGTGATGGTGAGAGATGAGAGTAGGGAGGAAGGAAAGAACTAAGTCTAAGCTGTCTGACGTGGTGGCCACTAGTCACATGTGGCTATTCACATGTCAATCAACTAAAATTAGCCAAAATTAAACATTTCACTCCTCATTACCTTAGTGACATTTGAAGTGCTCAGTAATCACATGTGGCTAGTGGCCAATATCTTGGACAGAGCAGAAACATCATAGAAAGTTTTATTGGGAAGAACTTGGCTACATCTTGGGAAGAGTACTAAGGTTTTCTTGTGGGATAAACATTTGTATTTATTGACAGGTTTTAAGTAGTAATATTTTGTTTTGAAAATTATTTAAAGGTAATAGACTTTTTAAATGTTTGTTTTTTTAATCGCTAGTGAGATTGCTCTGCCTTCGCTTCAAAAAATATTTTTTCAGGGTTGATATGGTGAAAAAAAAAAAAAAAAAGCACTGGACTTGATTCTAGTCCAAAAATTAGCTATGCGATCTTAGGGAAAAAACCCTAACTTCATTGGTTCTCTGTGTCCTCAAAGCTTAAATAAGTGCATTAAGCTTCCATTTTGACTTGTTCTAACCCCTAGGTAATAAATAATAGAAAAATAAATAAATAAAGTAAGAAACAATTTAAAAAAATGGTTAAAACTTCCCTTCAGAGCATCTTCAAGTGAGTCCAAAGGTGCAGCGGGAGTATACCAAGGGCAGCACCGTGGCATGTGAATGGGTGAGAGGAAGAGGGTGGTCCTTACCTTCTGCCTTCTCCACTCTGTCTCCACGCTTCAACCACATCAGCCTAGAATCTTATTAAATTGAGATTCCTACTATTGTTGTGCTAAAAAATGTTTCACTAAACATGATTCTCTCCAAAATATTTTCTGAAATTTGATGATTCAACAAAATCTGGATTCCAGCATCGATATTCACCTGCAATCACATTACATGTAAAATCAAGTGTGCACTTTCTATGGTGTGCATTTATTTTTCAAATCTCAGTAAGCCATATCACACATTTAATCTCAGGTTAAGAGTCTCCTTATATTCCCACTCAGATTACTATCTGCATAAGATGGAATCCAGAGAGTGGTTTGAGGTCATAAAGTTTATGACCTAGGGGTTAGAACAAATCGTGGGTGTTGGGAGTACTAATATATAGCCATCTCTAAAATCCTGTAACTGTAGAACTATAATCATCTAACTCTAGGTAATTCAAAATATTTTGGTGACTTTGCCTACATTCAAATTAAAATAGCACTGTTAATAGATAGTAATATGCTTAAAGAAACCTTTTAAATGAATCTACTGTTAAATATTGATGGTGAACATCAGCAGAACCAGAGTTAATACTGATTTTCCAACATGCTTAATACAAATAATGGGTATAAAATAGAAATAGAAAATGGGCATAAAAATCTAATTAAAATAAATATGAATAAGACCAACTTTAAACAATCCAATATGAGTACTCCATCAGAATATAATTGAATTAATATCTGAGAAGAATTTTGTTATCTAAGTTGCATTTATATATGACATCATGGTTGTTACCATTTATAAATCACCGTGTACTCATCACTCTAAACAAATGCCTTGGATTACCTCATGCCACTGGTAGACTTTTGGCTTTAGGTTTTAATCAGTACCAGCAAGAGTTAAGGAAGCTGATTTATTGGCTCAGTTTCTGATGTGAACGTTCATATGTATGTAATGTTTAAAATCCTCTGATCTCTGTGCAACCTCTTTAGTTCATGCTTCCTCCAGAAACATTATCTGTTAAGGGCTAAGAACCTTTAACATAAAAGCCAATTTTTCCTGGAGCTGTTAATCCCCTCAAAAGTTGACAGACTGGTCAACATTTTGAAAAGTTCTTCATCACTTTTATTCATTTTTCACACTGTTTACACACCACAGTGGCTGCTCTGCTGGAGCCAGGCCTACATAACTTCCAATGAGCTTCTCCAAATCATAGCTGTGCCCCTGAGACTTGACTGATGATAGATGCTGAGAATCTGATTCATATTTGCAGTGATAGAGAGAAACCCTCAATGAAGCCAAATTAATCCCTGAGCTGAGACTGACTCACTTGCTTAGTGTAGGTACTGAGGCTGTTCTTTCAGTCTTGGCATTTTATTTTCAAAGTAACTCATGGGAAGAAGACTCAAAATATAGGCATTATTTCTTTAAAAATATTTGTAACTTGTTAAGGCATGAGCTCTTGTAAGAAATGGGGGTCAAGAAATGTTTGGGGAAAATCTACTTGGGATACTAACAAAATTGTAGATCCAAATAATAGGACCATCACATCTGGAAGGTGGCTTTCTTGTATCAGGAATTAAGGAAAGCATAATGATAAAAACACCGTAAGAAAATGCAGATGAAACATGGCGAAGACCTTTAATATTTAAAAGGCAACATTCCAGCACATGTAAAAAAATCAATAGGTCCATTTTATAGCAGTAATGTTGGAAAAATAATATAGTCATGTAGCAAATATTTATTGAATATATACTGTGTGCCAGACACTGTTCTGGGTTCAGGGGGAAAAAAGAGAAGAAAATAGATGAAAATCTCTGTGCAGATTACCCTTTACTAGGGAAGACAATAATAGATATTTATGTAAAATATAATGTCTATTACATAGTGATAATGAAGTAATAATTTTAGGGAAAAAATGGGAATAGGGAGTGCTCAGGGTAGGGGTGTTTTTTCCCCCCAATTTTAGAGTGTTAAGGTAAATTTTCTATAAAAAGATGACATTTAAGCAAAGAGATGAAGGAGGTAAGGTAGCAAGCCTAGTCTGGCAGAGCGTTCGGGTGGAGGAAACAAGCTATGCAAGGGAGCTGAGAGAGGAGTGGGAGCAGAGTAGGAATACAGAGGAAACTGGACCAAATATAAGAGGGCTATTTAGGCCATTGTGAGGACTTTCCTTTTATTGTGTGAGTGGTAGGAAGTCACTTCAGATTCTGAGCCAGAGACTATCATCATCTGATTGACATTTTCTCCAGATCACTCTGCACTGGGAACAAATCGTAGACTAGAAATATGGTGGTGGGTTATTCCAGGCATTGTACTAAGAAATTTACATGGCGTATTCTGTTTAATTCTAACAACAGTCCAATAAAGATATTATTATTAGCCCCTGTTTGCTATGAATAAGAAATTGAGACTAAGAAGAGTGAAATCAACAAACATACTTAGTCAACTATACAGTCAAGATTTGAACCCAGTTTGTCTGTTCCAAGAGACTACATAATTCACCATTATACTCTATTACCTATGATCAGGTAGAAACCAATACTAGAATAAGAAGTTTCAAAGTGGAAATATCAAGGGTGTTCTACTCCTACCCCAAAGATCTCTCCTTAAGAGCTTGTCTGTTCTAGAATAGCCATTCCCAAGGTTTCCATATGGGGCTTGAAATTTCTGTGGGATGATTTCTGGTTATTTTGTATCTGTGTGTGTATATGCACAGAATAAATAGATGATAGATAAATAGATATTGCTGTAGTGAATTAAATCTTTTCTTCTATATTATATTTTATCAATCACATAAGAATATTACTTTTTCTATGCTGGCCTTGTAACTTTGCCACTTACTGGACACTCTAATTAGTTTCAATAACCACGATAATTTTTTTCGTTAGTTTGTGTTATCTAATCAAACACTATCTTTAAATAATGACAATTTTGTGTCTGCCTTACTACCATCTGCCACTCATATTTTCTTCTAGCCTGTTGCACTGGTAAGTTGGTGGTAGTAGGAATCCTTATCTCAATGCTCGCCTTAGTGGTAATGTTTCTAATACGTGGCCATTAAGTATAATGTTTGTTGAAGGTTTCTGGTGGATATCTTTATCATATCAATTCTTTCTTTTCCAAGCTTGCTGAACAATTTTAAAATCTGGAATGGGTTTTGAATGTTGTCGAATGCTTTTTCAGCATCAAAGTCATATGGTCTATTTTTTTTTACTTTTTATTCATTAATATAATTAACAGCAATTATATAATTTGTAATATCTAACCACTCTTGCATTTCTCATGATGATAGATTTTTAAAAAATTTTTTGAATTTTATTTGCCAGCATTTTGTTTAGAATTTTGTACATATGTTCATAATTTAGATTAAATAATAGTTTTTCTCTGTTAGGCTAATATTATCCAGTTTGGGTATTAAGAATATGCTACCTTGTGGAATAAGTTGGAGGGATTTCTATATTTGTTTAGGCTTTTGAACAACTTAAATAACTTGGGAATTATTATTTTAATTTTTAATAAAAATCTACATAAATTCATCAGAACCTAATAACTTTTGGGAGTAAATTAGTGATTAATTTTCCAGTGCTTTCTATGGTTGCAGATATATTGGTTCTTCCTTCTCTTCTTGAGTTAATATGGATAGAAATCCAAGAATTATGACAGATGTAGTGTTAGAAGAAAAGAAAGGATGTCCAAGCTCCAGTTGATAATATTTTAAGACACAAAAGGGAATGATAGAAAGGTCTATGCACAACAAAAACAAGGACTGGTGGTGGATGGTTGAATCTAATGGTTTAAGCTACTTAAAACTGAAATGAATTGAGGAGGGTGGAGAATTAATGGTCTGGATCTCCATGAGAAGGAAGAAGACATCTAAAGCATTTTAAGCTCAAGGAAGGTCTTGGGAGATGAAAATTCTTCCACTCAAGAGGGTATAAGTGGAAGCAATATCCTTAAGAGAAACAGCAATTTTAGTTCTGTAACATTTGGAGAAGAAGGTGATAACTCTGGAGGATTTTGCTGTGAGGTAGCATGAGTTCTAGAGGTGCAGTGGAAGGTCTGGGGGTCAAGAGACGTGGCAGGTTAGACAAATTTAGCTCGTATCATACAAAGATGACAGCCTGTGTGTGGGGGAGATAATCTGGGAGTTAAGCTTCTGTTGGGGACTGAGGTAATAGGAATATAGGATTCTGATGGGATTTGACCTGATAGATAACTAGGAAGACTGTGGCAATGAAGCCATAAATACTGGCATTTTTTTTTTTTTTAATGGGAAACTGGGGAATGTCTTACAGGAACATGTAGAACTTTGCTTCAGGCTCTTGTTCAGTCTCCCAGTGGCTGTGTAGAGGCCACACAAGGGAGGGACATCCATAGCACACAGAGACCTGCACTCCTAGGCAGCTTTACCAAGAGCATTCGTGGCTTTGTCTTAAATCTCTGTGATTGTGACATCAACAAACATATTTGATAGTAATGAACATACATTCAACATTAGCCATAACATCGTGGCTTTAAACTCTTTGACTCCAATTATTTTGACCTCCTGTCTCCTCATCCTATAGTCAATCCCATAATCTCAAAATCAAGCATTCCACTTTTAGCCATCATTTCCCATCTGTACTGTTGACCCTATCTGGTGTCCAATTCAGCTCTTTTGGATTTCCCATTCATGGGCATTCCCCTGCTATCTTCACTTCTCTCTCTACCTGACTGAAGATCCCTGGTCCAACATAATAATCACGCTCCGAAATACACCCTCTATCTCCTTTGCCATGTTTCTCTTCATCTGCCCTGCTTTTTTTCTAGCAAACATACAATTCTGGTTAAATTCTTCACCTGAATAGTTGGAGAGAAACACACAACCAGAATGGCTTGATTCATTTTAGATTCTTGACCCATGATCTTCAGTAGATTCAGGAACTCCTCTTTCCCTTTTCTAGACAATTCACTTTCTCTCTTCCCGAGATGAATATTCCATACTTTCTCACCCTCCTCAAACCCGTAAAACATCTTCTCCACTCCTTTCTCTAAGCTGATTATTTTGCTTGTTAATTCATTGAGGAAATATAAGCAATTAAAGAGAATTTTCACCTGTTCCAACTAAAGAGAATTCTCACTTGCTCCAACAACTCTTCAACCTACTTTTCTTTCTTTCTACCTGTATATGACACCAACCTCCTACCTCAAAATATAAACAGCTATTCTATTGTTTGCCTAAAACCGTCTCCTCTAATTGGAACTCTGGATCCCCCCATCCCATCTCTTGGAATATCTGACATATTTATCAGTTAATTAAACATTTTGTCTGCCTTTTAAAAATATATGATAAGCATTATCCTGTGAGTGATGTTAGCAATGTTATTGTCATCTCTTCCCCTTTGGATCAGACATGCACACAACACACATGCATATATATGGGTAAGGAAAAATATAGAACCAGACTAGCTGAGTTCATTTAATTCATTTCTACATCATTTGAGAGGGAAAGGATGGCCAGCAATAACTTTGGAGATGAAAAAGGAGACATCCTTCAAAATCATAATAATGTCTAATTGAACATAGTGATGATTTCCTCATGAAAACTATTTCAATTAGTTAATTTTTTCTTTTTCATCAATACATACTATTTTACATATTTATGGAGTACGTGTGATATTGTTACATGCATAGAATGCATAATGATAAAGCCGGGTATTTGAGGTGTCCATCATTTTGAATATTTATCATTTCTTTAAGTCCTCTCTTCTAGCTAATTCTAAATATACAGTACATTGTTGTTAACTATAGTCACTGTATTCTGCTGTCAAATGATAGACCTTATACCTTTTATCTAAGCATACCTTTGTAATTATTAGCCTACCTCTTTTCCTCCTCACTCACTTACCCTTTCTTTCCAGCCTCTAGTATCTGTCATTCCACTCTCTACTTTTATTAGATCAACTTTTTTAGCTCCCACTTGTCAGTGAAACCATGCAATATTTGTCTTTTATTTTTATAAGCAAAAAAATGAATAATTATTCCCGTGTATGAAGCCTATAAGTTGATAAATGGTATGCCTAACTGATATAGAAAAGTTCATTTTTTCAATAGTAGAGATAAACAAAGAATTTCCTCAGCATGGACATTTCTTTTTGAAGAAATGTCTTTTTGGTCTATACTTTGTTATTTAGATAGCAACGTCCATTTTCTCTGGAAAAAAATTCCCTTTTTCCTGCTTCACTAAACTTGTTACCAATACTTGCATACAACTTGTTAATTCAATGCATTTCAGATTCCATCAGATTTTGTATATCATTTTGTATATATGTTTTGATATTTTAAAATGTCATCCCTGTGGATCAAAAATATTATAACTGAATTATTTACCATATTGATGTTGCTGTAGATCAGGTGGTTGTTGTCTTTTAAAACTGATAATGCCAGTTTAAATTCTAGAGGCCTCTGATTTAGTGTGTCTTACTATCTTAAATTATGTCAAAATATATAAGAATGTCATTGTTTTGACATAATTTTCTAGGTTAAATGATTTTCAATTGTTATTATATAATTTTCTTTCCATTAAAGAATGAGACACAGTGTCTTTGAAAAGCGGATCTGTTTACTGTGTTTTGCCTGCCATTGGCAATGTCATCACATCAAAAAGATCTCTGAGAATGAAATGTTGTATGACTTGTGCTGAAGTAGTCAGTAAATTATCATAGCCAGTTCTCATTTGAATAGTTCTAGGCTTCTGAATTGCTTTCTAACTAAAAGGTCTTCTAGTCAATTTAAATCTTGCTCAGAGACATGAAAACTTATTTCCTGTGTAAAACAGAGTCAGAGTTCCTGGAGAAAACATGTTCAAGTAACTTCAGTCACATTTTTTTTTTCCGAATCATGTGACAGTTTTGGTTTCATCCAATTGCATTAACTCAGAGAAACCCAACTTTTCAACTCAACCAAAAACCAAAGGAATTGTATTTGTATAGAAGAATCAGGAAGATTTTCTTTTTGGTAATTTAGTTTGGATTTTGTCCTTTTAGAAAATATGTTAGAGAAATCTTTGTGTTAATTCTTTTCATTATGAGTATGTTAGTAAAAATTAAAACTTTAAAATAAAAACAATAGACATTTTGCTTTAAATTGAGATATTCCTGTCTTAGAAAAAATATTTTTTTCTTTCTTCTCTTGTTCTCTTTCTTTATTTCCTACTAATCATCCTCTTTTATCTTCCTCCTCTTTCTTACACTCTCTTGTTGAAGAATCTGTGTGATCAATTAATTTTTTCTAATGCCTCCTTTTTTTTTTTTGGAGATAGAGGCTTGCTTTGTCACCTGGGCTAGAGTGTCTAGAGTGTCGTGGTATTAGCCCAGCTCATGGTTACCTCAAACTCCTGGGCTCAAGAGATTCTCCTGCCCCAGCCTTCTGAGTAGCTGGGACTACAGGTGTGGGCCACCATGCCCAGCTCATTTTTCTATTTTTAGTAGAGACAGGGTCTCACTCTTGCTCAGGCTGGTTTCGAACTCCTGACCTCAAGTGATCCTCCTGCCTTGTCCTCCCAGAGTGCTAGGGTTACAGGCGTGAGCCACGGTGCCCAGCCTTTTCTAATATCTTGACCCTAGCATCATTTGGCTTTATAAGGAAAACATATAAAATAAATATACCAAACAACTCCCTCAAGCAAAATAAGTATGTGCGATTGGTAGCATGCAAAATATCTAGCTGATATTTTCTCTACTTGACATACACTGTATCCAGATCCTTATAAAGTTTCAAATAATTTGAAAGTCATGATAGTTCAGAGGCCAGAGCATTGTATGTTTGGTGCCATAAAATATATTTATATATTTCTATTGTATTTATAATTATTAAAATTAAATGATAATATGTTCTTTATTTACTAAACTTCATCATAGCATATTTTTAGCACAGTATTATATATATAATATTTTTAGTGATTATTGTGTGAAGTCTCTATAATTAAGACCAAGTACCTTTCATGTAATAATAATGTTTTCAAAATAACTTTGAGAAGAATGGTAGGAACTTTCAAAAAAGGAAATTTTACTTTCTTTTAGATTCATAAGTAGCAAAGCTACATTCTTGGGAGTCTACAATATTGAGCTCAGAATAGCTAAAATAACTTCCAAATATGATTACATGATAGAGTGCTTAAGAAAAGGTTTCATGTTCCTATTTAGGAAGAAAATTTTCACTTAGTCTAGCTTGGTATTTTACTTTTTTCTGATTTAGGATATGACATTTTTAAGTAATTTCATTTTGGCAGCTCTAAGTCTCCCAGGACTGTCCTTTGTATTTCTCTCTTTGGCAAAACTGCATTTCTTGCTTATTTGATCTCTTCCCTTTGAGAATAATAGGAATCTTTCTTTGCTTCTTGGATGCTTGACTTGCCTTCTAACCCATCATAACTACATATAGGAGGCCTCCCTTCTGAAACCCTGACACACCCACCAGAGCTCAGTGCTTTACTTTACTAACAATGTTATTGCCAATTTGGTGTGTTGGAGAGTTGACTGTCTCCTGTCTCTGACAGAAAGAAAAGTCCATTCCTAACCTTTCATCTACATATGAACCTATTATTCCCTGTTATAAACATTATGTATACTATCAATATCCAAGGATGAGACATCAATAATTGGCAATCCTTAAGCGTAAGGTATTAAACTGCTTTATTTACCTGAAAATTGAACCCATTATCTTTTCAGTCAAAATAGTAAAAGTAGTCTCAGCTTTGAGATCTTCATTTTGTTATCTTGATTTTTGAACTTTAGAACTTTTTGTTTATTGAGGTTGTGAGAGTCTATCGATTGACTAAATTCTGCATTGAATACAAAGAATATACAAATATTAACAAGACAAATAATAAAAGTAGATATATGTGTATTTCCAATAAATGCTTTTAGGTGAATATATGATATAAATTATGCACCTTTATAAATTTAAGTGCTATTATCTTAAATGCTTAAATCTTAGAATAAGTCTAATTCAGTTGATGAAATTAGCATTATAATCTCATCAGGTCCATGAGTTAAAATTAAAATGTTAAAATTATGGCCCTATGGAACTTACTTGATACCATTTTCTTGGTCGGATAATATTGGTGACTGCAAGTTTATCATATTTTAACTAGACAAGAACTGTTAACACTAAAATTTTCTACTAATTGAGCCCAATGAATTTGATAATGAATACCGGAGAACACTTAGGAGAATTTTTAAACTTTTATGGAATTTCTGGGTACTTTTAAAATAGTATTTTTAAGGTCTATATTTCAAAATACGGAGAAATTAAATCTTGACTTTTCTTTTTTTAGTAAATTTTTATTTTTAATTATAGGTATGTAATAATTATATACATTTATAGGGTACATATGGTATTTTGATACAGGCATACAATGTGGTAATAATCAAATCAGGGTAATTGGAGTATTCATCACTTCAAGCATTTATCATTTCTGTGAATACTGTTTCATTAATGACAAGCAGGGGTCTACTAAATTACACTAAGTGTTTATTCCACTGTATGAACTGTTGTCAGCACCATATGAAATAACTAAGCACTCTACCACCAGAGTCCTTTCAGCTCTTTTAGTTACAGAAGGGTCTAAAAATGTGGACTATGAGTCCAACACATGAGCACCTACTTTGCATATTATGCACAAAGATATGTAAAGCAGTTTTCATTTTCACTTCACATTTATGATGGATCTATCAGTTCTTGGAATGGGATTGAAATTCAGATTCACATTAAAAATGCTGATTATATTCTTGTGTAACTTCATAACAACATCAGGAAACAGCTGCTTTCTCAAAAAAAATGCTGGCTTTAACTTATATTAAAGAGAGTTTCAGCAGTTTTGTAAAACTTTGGAGCATCCCATGCATTTTTTTCAATGATTGGTATGAGGTCTGGAAATTCTAACCTAGAGAGTGTCTAAGACACAGGAGGTTCATCTTGAAAAAGCAAAACAGAGGGTAAGATATTGACATCAATACCAAACACATAGAAGAATGACGCTCTGCTATGGTGCAGATGTTCATATAAAGTGCAGACATTGGAAACCAACCTACGTGACATGATTCTGAAGTGGCAAGTGCTAGGAGAATAAAAGTACCTCAAAGCTAGAGGGTCTTGACTATCAAATTAACCTTATCTATGTGTACCTTTCCTTTCATGAATATTTGTCTTATTTATTTGCTAAAATGAACATTTCTCAAAGATAAAGTGGCCTCCATTTTTCTGAAAAGTTTTAAGAGTTGGATACGGAATATGCAATTTATATATTGTTTAGTAAATTAACAAATAATTGTATGGAAGTTTTTTCTTCATTTGGCTGTTCAATGGATATGTCCAATATTAATACCATGTTGTTATATAGTTAATGTACAAAGGAACAATGTATGATCAATAACAAAAACACTGTTTATAACTGATTCATTATTTGTAAAATTTCCCAGTGTAGTTGTTATATACTTTTTGTTAATTTACTTGGCTTTCTTTTTTTAAAATTTTATGAAACTACTTTATTAAAAACTTAACTGGACTTTAAGACGCTTGTAAACAACTGGTTTGTTAGTGAAATTGGAACATGAGGAGTTTTGCAGAGCAACTGGAGAAGATTTTGACTGTATTCATTTTCAGGCTAAGAATATTTTACCTGGCTTAGCTTCTGTTAAAATAGCTGTTGAGGGTCCATTGACTTCTAGGTATAAAATACGATAATGTGACCATAAGACAACTTTTTGCTCATTATTTTTCTCTATGGTCATAGGATGACTTTTTTTTAATTTCAGCATATTACAGGGGTACAAATGTTTAGGTTACATATATTGCCTTTGCCCCACCCAAGTCAGAGCTTCAAGCGTGTCCATCCCCTAGACGGTGCACACCGCACCCATTAGGTGTGTATATACCGATACCCTCCTCCCCTCTCCCACCTGCCTGACAACCGATGAATGTTACTACTGTATGTGCACATTAGTGTTGATCAGTTAATAACAATTTGATGGTGGGTACATGTGGTGTTTGTTTTCCCATTCTTGTGATACTTCACTTAGTAGAATAGGCTCCAGCTCCAGGATAATACAAGACGTGCTAATCACCACTGTTTTTTGTGGATGAGTAGAACTCCATGGTATACATATAACACATTTTATTAATCCACTCATGTATTGATGGGCACTTGGGTTGTTTCCACATCTTTGCAATTGTTAATTGTGCTGCTATAACATTCTAGTGCAAATGTCTTTTTTATAGAATGTCTTTTTCCTTTGGGTAGGTGCCCAGTAATGGGATTGCTGGATCAAACGGTAGTTCTACTTTTAGTTCTTTGAAGTATCTCTGTATTATTTTTCACACAGGTTGTACTAGTTTGCAGACCCACCAGCAATGTATGAGTGTTCCCATGTCTCCACATACACACCAACATTTATTGTTTTGGGACTTTTTGATAAAAGCTATTCTCATTGGAGTTAAGCGATATCTCATTGTGGTTTTGATTTGCATTTTTCTGATGATTAGAGATGTTGAGCATTTTTTTCATGTGTTTGTTGGCCATTAGTCTGTGTAAGGTATGTTTTTACATCAATACACTCCTGGTGGTGAGCCTACCACTTGGATCACTAAAAGGTCTGAGTAGAATTGTGTGCATTGTTTCTTGTAATAGATATTATCCCCATGGAATTAACGATAGCAGATATTATATAGTGAAGGCTCTTTTGGTGTGCTTTATTATTTAATTAAAATTATTTTATCTCATGGAGAGAAAATAAGCTAAAACACTTCATAAAATAAGTACATACTATGAAAATTACATGTATGTCTTATTTATATATAAAGGCTGTATTTTTAAAATGCTGGGTTTTTTTTATTTCAAAGTATTATGGGGGTACAAATGTTTTTGATTACATGGATTGCTTTTGTAATGCTTGAGTAAGATAAAGCGCTGTTTTATGCTTTAAACTGCCTTTATAATTTTAGTACAGTTTTAACACAATTAAATCACATGTCATCACAAAAATAGGACAAACAATGCCAACAGGTCTCATTTAATAAATCCATCTAAAAATAAGTATTAAGTTATCTTTGTAAAGTCCCTATACTTAAGATGGTACATAGAGTTTATAAGTAATATGTGTAAATAGCAAAAAATTTAATACACATACACAATTCTTAATATATATTCAATTGCTAGGTTTGCAAAACATATTGCAAAGGAACAATGGTTTACATGCTAAGATGGTACTCATAATCTCACTTGTCATTTTACTAATGAATATTAACAATTCTTAATTCAAAGTTCAGACAAAAAAATACATGAATCCACAGGCCCCCCCGATCCATTTTTAGGTGGAGTTTTACTTAGTATTAATCAATTCAGTGGTTCTCCTTATGTTTGTTTGAGAAATGTGTTTGAGAAACCTCCAGCAGTATGGTAGAGTGAAGAATCATTACATTAACTTAAATTTTTCTGTACATTTAGTGTCCTCTCAATTTCTTTAGTAATATAAATAGTTCTTGAACACTTATGCTCTACTACATATAATGTAGAAAGGAAAAGAGTATCCCTAGCTGGCATTTATTATATTCCAAGTATGAGGGGACGCTTCAGGCCAGGAACTGCGGATGTTCAGGAACAGAGTCCTTTTCTCCATGTGTTTGGCAGTAGAGAGGAATAGGTCATGTGATAACCCTAAGATGTGAAAGAGCAGTAATTAGACACCAGTTCCATGTGTTTCCAAAATCACCAGCACCAGATGCAGGATGTTTGCAACCATTCTTCCGCTTTCTCCAAAAGGAAAATCTCTTTTTTTATAGCCAATCTGGTATAGCACTGTAAATAAAAACAGATTTTTTTTTCGAAGGAGAGAGGGGCAAATTTTGATAGAACTCAACTTGATCTGGCATTTAAAAGCCTGTTCACAATTTTTTTCAATTGTTATCTAAGATAACCCCCCAAAATTAGGGTGCTTGAAAAAATAAAAACCTAATCCACTTCCTATGTCAAAAGCATGCAAGCTCACATATGTGGAGATGATTTTTAAGTAAATGAAGAAATTGCCACAGTATAGTAATATAATTTTTAAATATGTATGTGGATTTAAATAATGCCTCCTGCTTAGATCTGAAAATTATATCTTAGATTTATGCCTTATTTCACAAACACTTGATGATGATCTTGCCCTGTGGTGTTAACATTTTCAAGTTATGCTTTTTAAGTTATTCAGTTTACTTCATAGCCATTTCTTTCCATAGAAGAGATAATCCTTTAACTTACAAGGATATGACTTTGACATCTACGTAGATTTATTTAATATGGACAAGTACTATTTTTCATTTATTAATCAAACATTTATTGAGCACGTCTTGAGTGTCAGATATTAGTTAAGGTGAACAACTTAGACAAAACCCCTACCCTTACCAAACTTGCATTCTCTTTCCTCCTCTGGGGTGTGGTTACTATCACAGGTCTCATAATTTTAGGCTACAAATCATTGAGAAATATGTGAATCTTAACTATTAATTACAGTGCTCATGAACATATATTTTGTGCTCATTAGTATATATATTTTTAAGCATAGAGGAAGTTTTGTTTTTCGGAAGCAATATTAATAGGAGGATTTTTAGCACCTTCTATCACAGATTGGAAGTGGCTTCTTTCCCAAAGTTTGCCTTACGTTTGACTCTAAGCTTAGTTTAGGTGGAGAAGACCTTCCCTTTACTAGAAGGAGTATCATTTTAGGTGGTGTCATAAAATGTCAGGTTTCATAATGAGGAAGTTGGGCCAAGTAATTAAAAGTATTTTCAATGTGAATAAATCCTGAGAAAATCACACTTTTCTCAAGACACCGGAAGATTTTTTTCCCCGTAGCCTTTGAAAAGGGTAAGAGAAAATTAATATTGATAATTGAAAAACTCCCTGAAAGTTAGGGCTAGAATTTGGGACCAATGTTGCTAGCCTATATGTAAAAGCATGAAAACGCATTACAAGAGAAGCTGTTGTTGATTATTAAGAAATAAACATTCCTGCGGTTCATTTGAAGGCAAATCTGTACTATTTAGCAGAGGATACATGTGACCACATCTGAAGCATGGAATTTTCAAGTTGCTGTAAGCAATGAGAAGCCGAGTGCCACAGCAGTGCAGATGAAGAAAAGATGGTGTCAAACTATTTCCTTTCCATCTGGTGTTTTACAGCAGCTCTGCTCACAGTTACTCTTAAAGGAAAATAGACTGAAGAAAAACAAATTCACAATCTCGTGCTGTTTAGGCTGAATAATCTAAGCCAAATCATTGCTTGGGAATAAATTAAATACTGAATAAAACAGAGTCTAAATGTAAATAAAATACGCTCGAGGGAAACCTCTCACTCCAATGAAATCCTGAGTTAATTTGACTTGCCCAAGAGCAACAGCATAACCATACCAGTCCCAAGTATGAGGCTTAGTGTGTATTTTGTCATTTTTCACTGACCACCCTATATTAAATGGCAACACTGCCAGTATTCTCTGCCACTTCCCTAATTTTTTTTTTTAAGCCATGATGCGGTTTTCTTTAATGATAAATCTTGTATCACACAGGCCAGCATGAAATTTGTTACTCATACTTTACAGACAGCTTTCCTCAATTCAATCAGACCAACTCCAACCGCAGTACATGAAGTGATTCAATAATAATCACGAAAATCAGGTCCGTTTGGCACTATGATACAATTGAAGAAAATAAACCAGGGAGGCTTCCACTGGTTCCCAGCCCATGATATTTCTGCCAAGATAAATGTTCTCTTTTTAAAGGAACTGGGACGCAATAAGGGGGTTCCCAGATTTTGAGTACTAAACATACAAGCGTGGCAAGGCCAGCAGTGGCCCTCCAAGCACCGTGCTGCGACGCGCCCCTCTGCCCTCGGTCCTGGCCATTACATGGCCTCACACTCATCCATCCGCTGCTTGGTGTTGCCCTGCCTGGTCTGCCACCGAGTCTTGTATTTGTCCCGGCCTTGCCTCATACTCTCATTGTGTATGATGTCATGTTGGGGCCTCGTATTCTCCTCTCTGGCCTGGGACAGATCATTGCTCAGTGTCAGCAGCTACGCTGCACGTGCCCGTTCTTCTCGGCTTCAGTAATGCATTCCTCCCCGTTGCCCATCCACGATGCCCTCGCTGGACAGCTGGACAGCGCCACACTGCAGCCGTGGGCTCTGCACCCTCTTCCCGCAGGCTCTCTTGGACGTGGTAACTGACAGGCTCGTACATGGGGAGTGTCAGGGATGGGGGCCGTCGTCTCAAGGTGCAGCTCCTCCTTAGTCTTCACCGGGCTGGGCTACTTCATCCTGGGCTTCTTTGGCCCTGTGCGGCCACTCTTCGACCTCATCCTCCTTGCTCCTCCTGGCCTCCTCCAGGAGGGCGATCTTGGTGGTGTCCTCAGCAAGCTCCACAGCCATTTGCTTCTGGCTCTTTATCTGATCCATGGCCTGTCTCTCCAGCTCCTCCCGGCCCGCAGCGAGGCCACGCGGTCAGCCTCCTCCTGGGCCCGTTTTCCCTGCTCCTCCAGCTGCAAAGCTCTCTGAATCTGCTCCGAGAGTTCTTTCTCCGCCTTCTTGGTTTTCTTGTAGTCCTGCAGCCTGAGCATCAGCTCCTCCTTCTCTCACATCATCTGTTCATTCTCTCTCAACAGTTTCTCTCCTTTTCTTCTCAGTTTCCAACTGTTGCTGCTCCAGCTGCTCTGGTGCTTCTCCTCCGGGCCTGGGCCTTCACCTGATGCACCTCGATGGTGCCGGGCTCCCTGCAGCGCACGTACAGCTCGCGGTTCCCCATGCAGGGTTGCGGGATCCGCTTGATAATTCTCAGGCAGGGGGCATAAAACATAAAGTGAAGTGCCTTCTTGTCAGTGCGCTTAATAACAAACTTTTTGTCATTGAAAGAGATGTTCCTGATTTCACTCCAAGGGAAGCCAATCTTTGGGATCAACTTACTATATTTCTCATTAATATTTAGTCCAAGAGCATCAACTCTAAGCCAGAGATCTGTTCCTGTCTTACTTTTTATCTGGAAATAGTGATTCCACACATTTCCAGATCTAAGCAATCTTGAGATACTCCAACATAGCATTATCTTTGAACATCTCGTGGTGTTCTGCATGTCACACTTGGATCCAGTTCTCTCCTTGGTCCCTGGTAAGTTTGTGCTGGTCCATAACTCTTTGAGGGATGGCTGCTCAGAGCTGAGGTCCCAGCCTTGTGCATTTCTTTGTTATATTCCCCAAACTTGGCCTGCACAGCATAGGACCCCAGGAACACTGTGGTCCTGGGGGGCAGTAAGTCTCATCGCTAAGGATTCCCTCCTTATTTGGGAGGAAGAAAATTTTCTGGGTGATGAGCTCCTCAGACACATCTTCAGGGTAGAACTTGACCCACACCTTGAACCAGAGGGGGTTCTCCTTCCTGACCTCTTGGGCAGACACCTTTTTATCAAGTTTCAGCCAGGTAGGAAATCCTTGATTATCCACATATTGGAGGCCAAAGTACCACACTTTCCGGAGGTCAATAGTCTTAACCACCTGACGGAAAAGTTGTTTTCCAGTAGTATTTGGCCGGATTGCAAATTCCAGCTCTGCATCCATGGTGGCAACTCAGACATTGATTGGTTTTTACATCTTCGGTCCCTGATGGCTTTTCTTAGTTCCCTGGAAACATGACTCTCCAGCAGCAGCCAAGACTGCTTCTCCCCTCCTGTGCCACCTGCGTTGTGGCACCCTGCCCTGCTGTCTGAGCGTCCCATAATTTATTTTTGTCTATAGAATATAGCCTCAAATAAATATTATATATTTAACTTTTTATTTTTGTTTATGTTTTTTTTTCTGTGGCACTGGAATATAAGCTTCCAGTCAAAAATTTGGAAATGGTTTGTTCCATTTTAAATCTCTGGCTCATAGTAGTCACTCAACATTGAAGAAATAATAAATTAGTTTTCTTTCTTTAAATATAATACATTAGGTATGGTAGTTTATGGGTAATATACAGTGCAACAAATATATACTTTTTGTTATATTTTTAGGATTTTTTAAGGATTCATTTTAAATTAATTTTCTGAAAATCAAAAAGCTCTGTTTATTATATCCTTGGGGATGTGTAGCTATTTGTGCTAGGGTAAAGACACGATTTAATAATTGAAATACAGGAATTTTTCATCATACAGAGACTGCAACAACACATGTGGATTATGGAAAAAGCTGTTTTCAAATTTTGTTTCAATACGTTTTCTCATAGTAACGTTGCTAAATATAGCAATTAGATTTATTGGTAAGCCAACAAAACCTATTGAACCAAGATATACTTGAGTTATTTTACTTTCCTAATCATATTCTAGGACTTAATATCTATCTAAAAGAATGGCTCTATAACAGAATATATATATTTTTTTCATTCGCGGTACCAGCCTCGTCTCTCTTCAATAATAGAACTGGGCAATCCTTTCTCACTGCCTCCACCTGCTGGCAAACGAGATTGACAGTTCTCCATCCCATGACTCAGAGGGTCTGGAATTTAAAATCTGGTTCCTGTAGCCCATTTAGTATAAGGAGACATCTTAGTTTAGTCCTGAATCCCTGCTCTGCCTGATACTCTATCTGCATTTACTCAATGAATGTGAGCCTGCAAAGGCAGAGAACATCTCGTATACTGTATCTCCAAAACATATAGTTCCTGTTTGCCTTTCTGATGCCAACTTTTATTTCTGACTCATGTTTCTCTTGGCCCATGACTAAATCTGGTAGAGGCATCCTTTAATACCTCTTCCTCTTTTCTCCCAAATGCATGGTTTTTTTGAGTTATTAAAGATGTCTTCTGTAAGTCATGAAAAATATTTTAGAAAACATGCAAGCTACCTTTAAAGTTTTCTTTTTTGAAACATGAATATCACTAGAAGAATGACAAAGTTTTAGAGTTTCACTTGACTTCAGTTTCTCTTAGACATTACTTTGCAAGAATTTAGGTTAGATAAATGGAGTGAGAGTGTATTGAGGAGATCTATGTTTTACCCCAGCCACTGTATAGGACTTCGGTCCCCAACCCCCAGGCAGTTGAGCGGTACTGGTCCGAGGCCTGATAAGAACCAGGCTGCACAGGAGGAGGTGCGCAGCGAGTGAGTGAGCTTCACGTGTGTTTACAGCCACTTCTCATTGCTGGCATCATCGTCTGAGCTCCTCCTCTTGTCAGATCAGCAGTGGCATTAGATTCTCACAGAAATGTGCACACTACTATAAACTGTGCATACAAGGGATCTAGGTTGCACGCTACTTATGAGAATCTGCCTAATGATCTGAAGCGGAGCTGAGGCAGTGATGCTAGCACTGGGGAGAGGCTGCAAATACAGATTATTATTAGCAGAGAGGTTTGACTGCACAATAAATGTAATGCTCTTGAATCTTCCCAAACGCATCACCTCCCATTCCCTCTTCTGTGGAAAAATTGTCTTCCATAAAACCAGTCCTTGGTGCCAAAAAGGTTGGAGAGTGCTGGTGTAGGAGACAGCCGAGCGGAGCCACGATTTTTGTCTTTACTCTTTAGTTCGTTCCTCTGTCACAGGCCCTACATGCTGGAAAGGGGAGGCACTGTAATTGGGATGAAGTAAGGATAATGAAAAGAGAAAAGCAAGGCAGCCATGTATTGTGGGCACACAGGAGAGAGAGAGTAGGAAAATGTCAGGTAAGGTTAGTGTAGAGTTAAAGAGGGTTTCATGATTGGACACTTGAAAATATGGTATCTAGTTTTAACATTTACATTTCAAGTATCAGAGTATCTTGAGGACAGTAGGATCAATTTGCACTACCCTTCAATGATAAAACCTTACCTTACTGTAAAAGTACAGAAGGGCCAAAACCAAGGTAGAAGAGCAGCTATGATTCAAACCCACATTCCCAGACTACTTCGTCAATGCCTTTTCATTGTGCTGGCCCCTGCTGGGGATTACCTAATGAAAAACAATATGTGATATCCTTTCCACCAGGATACTGCCATTGCTGCAAAATTATAACTCATATATAAAAACCCAAGATTTAGTTTGGGAATCTTTTGTTGTTGTTCTCAACATGAATTGCTGAGGGCATCCTACGTGCTTTTAGATTTCTCATTCCACCGTCATCTATGATGAGCTCAGAGTTACCAGAATGTTGTCCTTAAAGACTCTTATGAAAATGTTTGTCAATACCAGTGCAGTAAAAATCTAGTACCCACATCTCCCAAATTTAGTTCCTAGAATTAACTCAGTTTTTCATCTCTTAGTATCTTTGTTTTTCTCATCAAGTGAGAGTTTTGAAAACAAGTATAAAGATTGACAGATATCAATAACAACTAGCCATTTTTTTTTCCTTTTCCTATGACTTGCATTTCTTATAGCAGCCAGGTAGAAAATGAACTGCTTTTCTTAAATTCAAAGTGAGTATATAGAAATTGTCTGGGATTTTTAAAATATGTATAATATGAACTGTTTGTTATTTTAGTTCACAGGTAATTAAAAAGCCATTTTATAAGACCAACTAATAATTCTCATGTCAAAACTCACATATATAATTCCTTTTTGCTTATAAAGAGTTTTATAGGAAATTATTAGTTATTACTTAATACCAGAAATAAACTTTTTCTTTGATAATATATCTGCACAAAATTATAAAATTTGATTTAAATATTTATGTATGTTTTATAAGCAAGTATAATATACATTACTAACACATAACTCAAAGCAATATATGTAGATGTTGGGCATAGCTACATATATTTCAAATAAAGTAATTTTAATGAAAAATACTGTTAGAGCAATAAAGGTTTCAAAAAGTTTTTGATTCATTAGGTTATTCATTAGGTTATTAGCTACACTATATATGGCTGACAATTAATTCACTGGGTTCATCTGATAATAATAATGTTTATTATGTGAAAGTTACCTGGCACATAGTAATATATGTAATTGCTAATTTATTTGAACCACATAATAACACTGTGTGATAGGTATTGTCCTTGTTACCCAGTTTACAGATGATGAAACTATGCCACAAGGAACTTAAATAACGTGTTCAGGGCACAGAGAGTGAGTGGCCTAGTTGGAATCAGAACATAGGCAGTCTGAGCTCCAGAATCTGTTTTTGTAAGCATGTTGCTGAACAGCCTCTAGTATTATAAGTACTTAAATGTTCATCTCTTTTCCCCATTATACTACAGAATTTACTTTATCTTCTTTCATTTCTATATTGATATCTCCCAGTTTGATGACAAGTGTATTAAATGATTCATTTTGAATTTATATTTGGTTAAGATCCTATCAGACAGCAAAGTAATTTATACTTTATGAAAAATGTTATGAGGTTATGGTCCTAAAGGTGAAAGCCTACATGGTTTTTCCCCCTTGCTAGAAGGCAAGCTTTAAAGAAAGCAGGGTGGTTTTTTTGTCTGTTTTGTTAATTACTCTATCCCAAGTGTCTATAAGGTTACCTGGCCCTCTTAGGTACTCATAATTGAATAAATGGATGAACAAATGAAAGAATGGATGACTGAGTGAATACAGACAGTGGTAGAGAAGAAAGATGAAAAAAACCTGGTTTCCCAATGGCATCATTTAGGCCCCACACCAACCATACTACTGCCATCTTTTTGGACTTCTTGTTATGTGAAATAATAAATGTCCTTATTATTTTTTAAAATATGTTAGTATTTAAGTTAATTTGATGCCTTTCCTACATGAAGATGATAGTATCCCTCAGTAAAGCAAACGCTTTAGGTTGTTACTATAGAATAAGTTTGGATTGTTGCATTTTTAACTTCTCTCATCTTTTCTCTTTCTCTCTCTCTCTCTATTCTTACATCCATAGCAGATTTAACCAAGTTAACTGGGTTAACAAATGCAGTCTGCTATCATAGACAAACAGTGTGGACAAAATAAAATGTCTTGACTTCTCTATGGTTCATTTAATAATTTGATATATTTACTGAGTGCCCAGTATGTGCTGGGGAGTCTACTAGATACTCAAGCTGGTGTGAGAAACAAAAATTCACATAATTCATACTGTGATAGAGCAGTCTAATGGAAAACAACCATTAATTAAATGGCTAAAGGAAATGACCCCCAAGGATATTGGTACATGGCCTCTCTGTTTTAATACCATGTTCCCAATAGGTCAAAACTAAAAAAATTCAAAACAAAAAAAGTCAAAACTAAAAAGTCAAAACTAAAAAAAAAAAAAAAGACAACCTCCCCAATTTTGTAAAGTCTTCAAATGTTTCTTTGTAACATTAATTCTTTTCTGTCCTTTAAATGAAGTTTAGTGTTTGTAGAAAAAAATCAGTATGGAAAATATAACATGTAGCTCCAACTTGGCAACCCAAACATTTTGGTATTGTTCCAACTTTAATTCTTGAGTAAAGTGATAAAATGTAGTTCACTTATAAAGAAGCATTCTCAGCACAGACCCAGATATATCCGTCATTGAGGTGACACCATCTAGTAGGAAAAACTAGGTGATTGGTTTGACTAAATCTCAGAGTAAAATGATTCCCCACAGCCACGACCCTGCCAAGCTTGTCAACACAACCTCACACTGTCTTTTCTTCTTGCAGCCTTTAACACTCAAAACTGTGCATTAAGCAATTTACTTAAATAATCTTTTTATGAACAACTACTTCTCAAGAGGCACAGAAAAATCATAACCAGAGGTGAAAGGTTAATTTTAGAAAAGAAGACCAGAGAAATCACAAACTCTAGTAAAATTTATAAATAATAAAGTTTTTAATTAGGAGAGTTGGTCATTCTACTCCTCATTCCATATATACTTGCTAATCAGCAACCTGTTTACTAGGAAAGTTAATGAGAATTATACCTTTTATTATAGTCTGTGTTCAAGTGAAGGATTCAGTACTTAATATAAAGATAATTGATTTATTCCTTCAGTTGATAACAGAAATTTTCTAGTTTAATTTTTTTACTTGAACAAGCATGGGTTACTTTAGCCACGAAACTTTTGAGATATTCACGCTGTGTAATGTTCTTTCTAAATGGATAGAAATAAAACCAACAGGATTTTCACTCATTAAACATGCGTGTGCATGCACAGGTGCACCCACCCACCCACCCACACCCACACACACACACACACACACACACACACACATACACACAAAGTGATCACAAGATGCTAGGAGAGGGAAATGAAGGTACAGAAGTCAATGGAATCGGACGTCAGCTAAATTTAGTCTCATTTCAATGTTTTTATCTGTTCAGTAATTCTTAGTGGACTGTTTTTTTAAATTGACATTTTAACCTAACATCTTTTGAAACCCCATCAATAATTGTGTCTTCTTACTCAAAATTACAGTCTCATAATTTGATATTACTAAACTGAAAAATTAAGGCAAATTTTATCTCAAGTAAAACTTTCAGTTGATCTTTCGAAGGGACTAGCAGTAATGTTTCAAGGAAGGAAAAAATGTGTTTTTCTATTTCTTTTCATTGTCATACAATATCCTCTGGGTCAGAATGATGTGAAGAAAGGAATACTAGACTTGGAATTGGGAAAAGGGGATTCCAGGTTTTCCTCTAGAGAGCTTTGTACCTTTCAGCAAATTTCTTCACGTTGCTGAGCTTTTATATCTTCCTACTATTTTTTGTGAAGACCTAAAATCATCATGAAATCATATTTATTATACAATGCTATAAAACTAACACATAACTACTGCAAACAGTATTAGTAAACCATGTGTAAGCCTAGGTCAAAGTGGTTATTACAAACTTTCTTCATCTTAGCTACTCATTGGTCTCCTTAGAGAAGTATTATTTCAGTGTCCTACTGAGGTGTCTTAGTTGGGATACTGTTCTAAAAATATTTGGCTTTTATTAACTCAGTTGCTGCTCCAAAAACCATTGAATGTAAAGGAACTAATACATCCTCAACAACTTGTAGAAGAATCTGTCCAATTTTAATAAACATGAGGGTATTTAAATTATTGTTTCTTTATATACTTAAGAAATGATGAGAAAGTCTTGCAAATTCTGTTTGAATAGGCTATGAAAAGGGGAACTTTTAGAAATCATATGCATTGTCACCATATAAATAGTGTTTATAGTAAATGAAAATATATCAAAGACATTAATCATTAAAATATTTTTTATCATATTTCCTCTTGAGAAGGGCATGCACCATGTATTTATTTCAAAAAGACATCTTTGAGAAATAAAGTTTCTTTTTTCGTTTCTCCCTAAGGTTTTAAGTACTCTACTTAAATACTCTCCATGAAATTGTCCCTTAAACGATTCTGAGAAAAATACACAATTTTAATAGTGTATGTGTTGGCGGGCATTTGGAAAGGTTCTATAATGTACCATCTGCAATTCCGAGATAAACAAGCAAGTGAGATTAGTTTAGCAACTAAGCAGAAACTTATTTTAAGAAATGAGAAAGTGTGGTGCTTGCTGGTAATTTCATTTTCAGGATCAAAACATAGTTGTGGCGCACAACAAAGTCCTTTCCAAGGAAATGAAAATGACTGTCAACAAGTGGTATTGTATTTGTTGCTAGGCACAAGTCTTATTGATCTGATGTAACCTCTTCTTTTTAATCTCATGGTGATTTGTTTGAGTTTCTGTAAAATTCAATACCACTTTGTATTTGTAAGGAGAACTGGAAATACTTTCCTGAAAAAAAAAATATATGTATATTCATATTCCACTTCCGTAAAATCAGGAGGAAAACAAGGCATTTCAAATTTAAACCAAAACACAAGGAAATTAAAGTTGGTCTATTCAAGGAATAAGAAATAGGTTAGAATCGAGCCGGGCAAACCTAACAATGATTAAACTATGAAGAAATAATAAAGACTACAAACAAATAGGCTAGATGAGGATAAGTATTGTTTTGTGTAAGGGTTACTTTTTAAATTAAGCTTGTAAAGTTGAACTTTAGTGCACCTAATTATGCAACTCAAGGAAGTGTATCAGCAGTGCCTACAATTGCAGAAGTACTTTAGCTAAAAATTGGAATTTTCCCAACATCTCAAAATATATGCTATTGCTGTCTCCAAATTTAAAAGTTTCTTATTCTCAAAATTTATTAATGAATTATTTTAATATAAATTATTTTTGACAGACAATGGATATAAGTTTTTTTCCAAAAAAGTGGCAAAAAACCTTAACATTCTTCTGATTAATCTCTAGTAGGATTTTTCAAGCAGAGGTAAAATTTACTGTGTAAATTTTCCAATAATAAAACCAATATCCAATTCTAAAAGCCTAGTAAATAAGATATTGAACACTAGACATAGACCTAATCTTCTTTTTTTTTTTTTTTTGAGACAGAGTCTGGCTCTGTTGCCTGGGCTAGAGTGCCGTGGCATCAGGCTAGCTCACAGCAACCTCAAACTCCTGGGCTCAAGCGATCCTTCTGCCTCAGCCTCCCGAGTATCTGGGACTACAGGCATGTACCACCATGCCCGGCTAATTTATATATATATATATATATATATTTTTTTCGTTGTCCAGATCATTTCTTTCTATTTTTAGTAGAGACGGGGGACTCGCTCTTGCTCAGGCTGGTCTCGAACTCCTGACCTTGAGCGATCCACCCGCCTCGGCCTCCCAGAGTGCTAGAATTACAGGCATGAGCCACCGCGCCCAGCCTAGACCTAATTTTCTTATGCTGTTTCAGTCACTAGTTTTGTGATCTTGAGCAAATTACTCCTCCGTATTTACTTTTTTCTCTGTAATAGGAAATAACTGAATTAGATGCTTCCCAAATCCCTAAAATTACTAGAGAATTCATGATATAGCACTTCCTATTACCAAATCACAACTGAGAAATTTTTAGTTCCAATGATTCAATAAGGCTTTATATTCATAAATAAGATATAGATAAAAAATTATATATTTCCTTTCTTAATGCTTCTCTTTCTTATGATTTTTTAAATAATAAAACAATTACAGGGACAACTCTGCACAAATTGTTTAAAAATATCCAGTAAGAAATGTAAGTTATTCAGAAGGCTAAAATTTCATTTGGTAGATAAAATAATTTACAAACCTGTCAATTTTATCAGGACACAATAATCAGTAACCAATTAATTTCCCATATGTTCTTATAATTGTTAATCGATAACACCTAATTGCTCTATTTTTCAATTAATAATTCTCCAATTAATGACTAAAATAAAACTTCAAAAAGAAGTAGAAGTGAAAATTATCATATCAGAAACAATCTCATAATTGTTTCATAAGAGGATAATTCATAGATAAAACTTCTGTTTCACTGAACTAAAGCTAATTAGGCAATATGTATTCAACTTTAGGCAATGAAGCCTTTTAAACAAAAAGTGCTTTTTTTTTTTTTCCTGACTTGGGAGAAAGGGACTAATAATGATGAATTACTATTTTTGCTCCTTACTCTGAGATTTGAAATAGAGAAATACAATGATATAATCCAGAACCCAGTCAGCTAAGATTACATTCTTCTTGCAGAGGGAGTTTATAAAAAGAGGTCTTACATGTCCAAAGAGCACACAGATAACTTCTGAGTAACGCGAACATAAACAGGAAAGAAATTTGATAGCAAGCCATGGAGGAGGTTTGGATCAAGTCTAATTACTGCCACTCCTTGTGAAAAATTTTGAATTAATAAGGTGGGAGGACAGAGGAAAAGGTGAGGCATGATGAGCCTTCCGATTTTAAAATCTGAAACCTTGACCCTCTTTCAAAATGTGCCTCTCCCCATGAAACTGCCTGAGTTGATGTATGGATGAGTGTTGTAGGTGGTGGGAGAGATCTTAAAGAGACATTTCTCTGGTCATTTCACCTGTGTTGAAGTCATATTACGGAGGGAGTCAAGCTCTCCCTATTTGTTAAAGGCATAGTATTCTATTACTCACCGGTGCTAATTTAAATAAAAAAAAAAATCTGTATCTGTTAATTAGCATAAATTGAGGACATGGTTCTACCTGCATTATGTGGTTATATTTTATGTATGTATATTCCTTAAATGTCATTTCTATGTATTGTCATTAGTACAATAAAATCAAGAAAGCCACGATTCAACACCTAGAAGCTATTTTTTTTTAATTACAAAACTAGCTAAACCTTCTAAGATTTTTTTTTAAAATAAATGAACTCTGGTGAATAAATAAATCAATGCATTGTAGATGTTTAACAGATTTATTCTGTCTGGAAACACTGTGACAATTACTGCAATTCAGCCACTCGCTTTTTAGGCTACTGCAGGGCCTTTTGTTGGTGAATAACTGTCCTTTAGATTGGTAAATGCACAACACAGATTGAAATTCAGTTGGGTGAATGATGCACTTTGCAAATTAAGATAATAACATAAAAGGGAGTACTTTACCAAAGTATTTTGTATTGGGAGTTAGTAACAATAACTCTTATATATGTATATTCATGGAAATCTCTAAAATGTATCTGCAGTTCCATGGAGAGAATATTCCTCATAGATTAAATCCATTGCAGACAACTCCTCAGGTTACCAACATTACACAGATTTCCCTGCTCAATGACTCTTGAATATATCACCAAGAGTAAAGCACTTCCATGTTGACTAAGCTTTTAGAATCATAATGTGAACATGAGACGTAATCTCAAATATACTAAGAAAGTAGCAGAGAAAGAGGAAAGGTCACTCTCCTTTTAGTGTATTAGCATCTGTTAACACATTGTTTTTTTTTAATCTCATGAATAACTGCTACCTATATCTACAACTACATCATAAGTGTTCACTTTTCTGAAGAGCCACAGGAGAAATAACTTTTGGATCTTGGTGTTAAGAAAATCTGTGACACTTTTCATTAGCTTGTATGCTTTTTACTTAACTTTTGGTCAATTTTATCTTTTTTAGGGTTGCTGGGAGGCTAAAGGCAATTATTGGGACAAATTTATAAAATATTGCAGTGCCTTCTAATATACACATTAATGTACTGATATTACACTATGTCAAGATCAAGAAAAAATAGAAATAATATTGTATGTATTTTTGCCAAGTTTCTCAATTTGGTTGTAGACCAAGCTGATAGGTACACATGTTGGAAGCAGAGAAAGCCAAGAGTAAGAACTTCAAAAGATGGAAAACAGGACAGCGTGTTCTAAGTAAAGAGGAAGGCAGGAATAGCAACCCATTCTCACTGAGAAGAGTGTGCTCTTGTACACGTTGGGCTTTATCACTGCCACATTGAGGTGACTATAAATGGGAAAAGAAACCTATTCCTTCTAAATATCAATATAACTGTTTCAGAGAAACCTCCCTCCACCTTTTAAAATACGACTTTGCAATTATATTAATGTGGCAACTTGTTCTTTACTTGCATAATATTCATCACGGTTTGTAGTATTATTTCCATATATTTAATGTTGGTCTCCTCTGCCAGACTGTAAGTTCTGTGACAGCTGAGACTATGCCTGTTATTTTCACCACTCCATTCCCAGCGCTTAGCCACGTCTAGCAAATAGTTTGCTGTAAAGTATATGTGTTCATACATGAATGATGCATCTTCTGTAGACTAAGAAACCCATCATAAAAGCTTGAGGACAGAATATGAAATGATTCCAGTCTTAGTATTGTTGTGGACAGGAGCTTAAAGTCTGAAAAGAATGGCTTTACTGAGGTAGCTCCATGACTTCCTTATCCTTTCTTGCTTACAGCAAGGGTGCTAAGTCAGTTTGGGCTACTATAATAAAAATATCATAAACTGGGTGGCTTAAATAGCAAACATTTATTTCTCACAGTTATGGAGGCCAGGAAATCCAAGATCAAGGAACAAGCCAATCCAGTATCTGCTGAAGTCTCACTTCCTGGTTTGCTGATAGTCTTCTTGTTGTATCCTCATGCGTGAGGAAGAGAGAGAGAAAGCAAGCTCTCCTGTCTCTTCTTGTGGGGGCACTAATCTCATTCACAAAGGCTCCACCCTCATGACCTAATCACTTTCCAAAGCCCTCACATCCTAGTAAGATCACATTGACAGGTAGGATTTCAGCATATAATATAATTTTGGGGGGAGACACACAGTCCAAAACAGGTACAGAATACGTTGTAAAATGTTGCAGTTGCAGAAAATTGTTTTGTTCTGTTTTTAAATAAAGACAGGGCTGCATTAATATGCTCCTCTTTTACTTGACGTTTTGATGTGAATTGCAGGGATCTCTGCACTCAAATGAGACATGTATTTGCAGCCATCTTAACTTTAGTTAACAAAACTCAATAGAAGAAAATAAAACTGTTAGAAAATGGAAATAAAGGAGACTTTATAGATAGATACGTTTGTGCATTAAACACAGCTTGTGTGAACCTGATTATATTTAAAAATACGTATGAGATGGTAGGCAGCATGATTTTTATATACGGATAATTTTAATTTCAAAAAAATAATTAATCATATAACACCATAACATTTTTTTCTATAGCTTATTCAAAAGGAAAATGAAAAAGAATAAATTCAATGGAATTCTTTAAGTTTACACAAGAGTATGAGAACAAGAAGCTTTGTCTTGTTGTTATTATGGACTACTATATACTTTTTTTTTTCAATTATTGGGGGTTTATAATAAGGAAAACCCTTAGCCATTTGAGAAACAGATTGAGAGATTCCAAGCTTAATTTCCTAGTTAATCATTAGCTCATCCTCTCCCCAAAACAACATATTGACAAAAAATGCAGATAGGTTTAGCTTGAAAGGGGGCCTTTAAATTTTAGTGGTTCTTAAAGGCAGGCATAGATAATAATAACTGACAAACCTAGGCTGGGCTCCACAGACAGGGTGGTATCCATACCCAGAGGGAAGAATGCTGCAGCTTAGCACCAGTGCGGTAATGTTTCTACTTCATTTTTATGTTCTACGTATGGTAATCAAGAGTCCCATTAAAGTAAAGAATGAAGTCTGGTAGTCTGTTGCTTATTATGCACTGGGATCATTGCTATTTGCTTTTTCAGTAAGAGCGATTTCTTTTCTGTCGAGAATTATAGACTTTTCCAAGGAAACTCTTACCTTGAGAGGATTTAGAAATTGCGGTACCTTCAGGCAACACTTAACATGGACAGAAAAAAAAATGAGGTTCTTCTTGACAAGAAAAATGATTGATAAGTGTGTACTGAGAAAATCGTGAAAACATTAGGAAACCCAAGAAAACTATTGAGTGGAATCAGCTCTATGCAAATGAATAGCAACATTTGCATATTTCCTTTTCCCGATTCATACATTAAGAGGTCCCAGGTGGTGCTAAAAGAAGAGCGCAGTTTGTTTTTTGGATTCTATAACAAATTGTGTCTTTTGCTCATTCACCAGCTGTATCAAATATGGCAAAAATGGTAGGTAAGACCTTCTCATGGAGGGGAAATAAAATTTCTATTAAAAATCTGGCTTCCGACAGTCGTATGTAAGTGAATAATATCTGGTGAGTTGAAAAAACCACAGCTGAGATCTTAAGCTTAGGGTTTAACTCTAAAAAAATATTTGGTTCCTTATCTCTCTGGAAAATATAATCAGGGAGCAGGTGAGAAAATAGTTATGTAAGCAAGGAGAACCAGAGCACTGGAAAAGGAGAGAGAAGGATCAGATGAAGAAAATGTAACTGTCATGTTTTCTAGATATTAATGTGAACAGAAATAAAAGCTTCCTTTTTACTGGTTTATTTTAGTTTAGAAAATTGGACATACAAGAGAGTGACACCAAGATGGATACATACTTTGTAGAACCCAGTGCAAAATGAAAGCATGTTTATTCAAAATACAGGGTAAAAAATTTCAGTTAAAGGTATTTAAATATGAATCATCTTCCTTTAAAATATCTTGTTACTTATATAACATAACAGGGGTTTACACATGAGTAATAAAGAACTTGCAATTTGCAAAAAATATTTTGGTGTCATAATTTTACATAATACGGTAATAACTTGTTAATATCTTGATTGATCATGAGATTTTTCTGGTTCATTTTTCTATAAATTTATTTATTAAATCATCAAATGTATACTTTTAACAACTTCATTTTTAATCAACATAGTTAAAAGTGATGTCAGTCACTCAGCAAATTGATAGCAAACAATTTTTGATAATTTTCAATTTAAAAGTATCATTTTAATGATGCAATTCTTCTGGAGCTGTTAAGAATATTTTATAGGCCATGACAATATCGGGATAAATTATTTATTAATTATTTCAAAACATAAGTTATAATGCATATAAAGCAGATGATTCTTATGGGAAAATTTTTCTAAAAAGATTTATCTCTTCATATAAATCAATTTTACATTAGTCCAAATTTAATTTTAAAGGTAAATTTATTTAATGGTATTTTTATATTTCTTTCAACATTTCCTGTCACTTGGGGAAAGTCGTACAAGAAAACAAAAGTACTTGGCTTATTTACTTAACACAATATTCTCCAGTTCCATTCATGTTGTTTCAAATGGCAGGATTTCACTATTTTTTGTGGCTATATAATATTCCATTGTGTATATACATCACGATTTATCTATTCATATATTGATGAACACTTAAGTGATTCTATGTCTTGTCTATTATCAATAGTGATACTAAATACAGGAGTTCAGATATCTTTTTGATATACTAAATTCTCATCCTTTGGATATATACCCAACAGTGGGGTTGCTGGATCATATGGTGCTTTATGCTTGGTGTAGAATTCAAAACACTTGTATATGTATTCTATCATGTATTTTTAATTGCAAGGAAATGTTAATTTTAAAATTGTCTTCTTGCTTAATAACTGGTTCATCCAAAATTGTGTTCTTTTGCATTAATGTGTGGATCTTTAAATTTAACTTCTATTTCTAAGCCTGTGGCTATTTGCTTTGCAGTGTTGCAGCTGTTATCAAAACCAGAGATTCTAAACTCTATGAAGACTTCTAATAACTGCCTGATATGCTTTATTGCAATATCATGTGTAAACTTTTATTTTGTAATAACTTACTGGTAAAGTTTACTGCCTGAGCAGTTATCTTTTCTAAATATTAATATAAACAGAAAAAAAAATCCCACTTACCTGTTTATTTCAGTTAAGAAAATTATACATAAAACATTTTGATCAGAGATGGCAACACAATCTTTGAAGCCCAGTGCAAAATTAAAATGTTGACCTCCTTGTTCAAAAAGCCAGAAAAAAATGTGCAGTAATCCCAAATCCAGTAAATTAATGTATATCAAACTTTTGCCAGTTAATGTACCATTTGGCTTTCCACTATTTCATTTTTCTGTGATTTAAGATTTTTTTCTTTTATCGACGGACAAAACCCAACTTAACCTAAATACTCAATATTGCGGGAGAAAATAAATGATACCATATTAATTAGAAAGTGACACAAAGGAATAAAAACTCACTTATATTAATTTATTCATGAAACATTCTCAAAAGGAGACAGTTTAGGAAAATATTATTGCTAAATATGCTGCCATCACTTACATCACATTGAATCTAGAAAGAAAACATGGGTTAAGTATTTGACACTTTAGGGTCAATAGAAACAGCTAAGTTTTTATTGTAAACAGAACAGGAGGTATAAAACTTCACCTTTTCCTGGTCCCAATTTGAAGTTCACTGTTTAGTTTCTTCTACAAACCAGAAAATGTTAAATTCCTTATATATAGTAACCTACAAAGCTATTCATTTGTTGCTATAGACACTGCACCAAGCTAATACTTTTGAAACTTGAACCGGTGTCTTAAATAGTAAACCTTTCAAAGCTGTACCTTGAATAAAAACATTATATATGAAAACAACATGTTCTTTGGTACTAGTGTGAATTCTATTTGAAAAGTTTACATATTGCATATGTTCAACATCGGCGTCAATTAATTGAACTTCTTTGGTTCGAAACTTTTTAGAAGAAGATGAAAAGTGATACAAAATGTATTTCCAAGCCAATACTCAAGTAAAGCTTTGATTACAAAAGTTAGACAAAATTAAATAGAATACATTTTTGAAAATGCAATACTTATAATGAAAGCTAAAACACAGCAATGGTTTTAATAAAGGCTCATTAAAAACTGTGATTCTTGGCAAGTATATCCATTACTACGTTAAACTATAAAATCTATATGTTCAGAGGGAAAACACTATTCTCTTTGTTAAGTCAGAGAATGAAGGAGGAAAAAAACTATTTCAAGCTACACTAATAAATTTTTAGTGAGTCCTTTCAAGTGTCTTGCCAAAATATCAGACAGGTTTAGGAGAATGCTTGGCTGCAAATTGATCCATAGCAAATTGATTGATGTCATCACTTGAATAGATGCCTTCCATCGTTGGTGATTTAGGATGTATTACAGTTAGATATGTGTTTGAACTATCAAGAATTCCTCTTGTGAATTTAGTTTAATTATAAAAAGTAAATGAGATAGAAAGAAAATGGGAAATATCCATCCATTATGAGCACCCAATTTTTGGTATGTCCAGCCTCTAGCATTTGCAATGCTAATTTAAAAAGTATTGAGTATGTTTTATATACCAAGCACCATTCTTGGCATTTGTGTTCATTCAGTGAACAAGAGCAGAACACAAATGAATTATAAGATAGTCATATTTCTGCTATAGTTCTAAAAGATGAGTGTTTTAACAGAATTGTTAGATTCATATTTGACTTTTTAGGATCATGTGAGCTAATTATTCAATTATTTTTTTTTTTTACTTAAAAGGTGTTGAGATGTGAGCATACTAGAAGAATCATAAAATCTCCTGGTTTCCTGCAAAGCAAAATAAAATAAAGTATGAGATACTTTTTTATGAAAACATAGGCATATAAATAGAACTGAGTCATAACAAATTATTCAACCGTTACTAAATGCCTAATAGGCAAAGTATGATGGTTGGAACTGGGACATATAAAGCAGCATGAGACACAGTCCTGCACTCAAGTATTCCAAATGGATGCTTTAAGATGAGGAGGAAGTAATAATCACAGCTTTAAGTAGAATCTTGGTATAATCAATAAAACTGAGGTCCAGTCCAAATTCAGCAGGAAAAAAGAGCTTCTCGTCTTTGTTCTTCAAACACGAGAAGGGTAAATAAGAGGCAAGATTTTGAAATGGGAGCGGCCATATTTCAGGAGGGAGACAGTATGCCAGGAAGTCTTCCCTCAGAATGAAAAGCAAAGACTTGTTTTTATTGACTTCAGCCTACTTGGAACAGGAAGGTATCTACTTGTTTCGGCATCTCACAGAGGGTGGGAGGCAGAAGCTGGAGATCATTCCTCATTACTTCTCCTACCTCGAGATTGTGACAGATTGACCTTGCACCAGGTGCCTTCCAGAGACCCAAAACTCCTTGTAGGGACCTCACACTCCACATAGAGCTTTTGGTTCTCTTAGAAGCCATGTGTGGGTCAATTCTGTGCATTGGGCTGTTATTGTCGCATTTCGTCACGGATACAGGGCTTTACAGCTTTCCTGACAGGGTGCCAAAGGAACATGTTTTCAATCTGTTCATGATCAGGAATTCATTTTTATCCTCTGTCAAGAGAACTCAGTGAAATAAAGTTTTGTTTCCTGAAGAACACAGTAAGAGTGTGGATGTTAACATTTATTTCTGTTTCAAGCGAGTCACACAGTTGCTTCTGGCATAAAGGGCAGAGTATATGGGCTCCGTTCCTTCTGCTGTCCCCAGGATTTATATCTTCATCCAGGTATAAAGAGGCTGCTATGACAGAGACAAAGCTTAGCTCACTCAGAGCTATCAAAAATATGAATCATTCCTGGAGGCTCAGAAAGAATGGCCCCCTGACATTCAGCTGCTGAACACCATTATTCTTTCTAAATATAGAGGATAATATCCCCTCATAATGTTCTGTTTGGAAAGTCAATCTATTTCTGTGTTTTAAATGTTAGTATGATTTGCTCTAGAAGGGTATACAGGTATGTAAACAGACATTTATTGTAAGTATAGTATAGTTAAAATGGCATGTGGGTGAATATGTATATACAATTATTATTGGCAATAATAGAGTCTCGGTTTCATCAAATAGGCTGCATCCAAACTCAAGGAAATGACCATAGCAAGAAAAAGGAAATGCTAATAGCTCTAGCCCGTTTTGGCTTTCAATCAGAGTTCTTCTGGCTCATTGGCCGAGCTCATTGGCCAGGAATGAGGGAAAGGAGCAAGTAACTACTGGTAATCGTTCTGTTCTGCAAAGTATCATTGGTACATCAGAAAGATTAATTGCAGTGACACTGTGTCCTGTCTACAACTGTGCCAACAGCCTGAAACTAAGCAGTTGTGCTACTGAATCACACTGAAAATGTTTCTGGCAGCCTAGACCTTCTTCGTGTGCTTCTCTCAAGTTCAGATCTAAAAGATGAATGAGAAAACACTATAGCATGAAGAACTAAAAAATGTGAACATAAGTTTGTATTACCTGGATGTGGTCCATTGCTTCTTAAACCATTGGTAGGAAACCAAAAATGAGGTAAATTGGAATCAATAGGATATTATACATCATAATTGTATTCGATATGGAAATCCATTTATTGTTGTCTTTCAGGTTTAATCACCCTTTTCCACCTCTCAATGGATAAAACATTTGAGCAACGACATGCATACCATCAATTTATAATTTTATCTAAAGATTTCATCATATAAACTACAGTACACTTGTATCTATTCTTGTCCCATAACTATCTACCTTGCATACCTATATAATTATTTATGTACTGCTAGAATTTGAATGTCTGTGTCTCCCCAAAATTTATATTGTGATATCCTAACCCCCAAGCTGACAATATTAGGAGGTGGGGACTTTGGGAGGTAATCAGGTCATAGGGGTGGCATTCTCATAAGTGAGATTAGTGCCCTATAAAAAAGACCCAAGGGAGCTGCCTTCCCCCTTTCACCAGGTGAGGACAAAGCAAGAGGTCACCATTTATGAACCAGGAAATGGGCCCTCACCAGACACCAAATTTGCCAATGCCTTGATCTTGGAACTTCCTTCCCAGACTCCAGAATGTGAGAAATAAATGTTTGTTGTCTATAAGCTACTCAGGTTATGGTATTTTGTTATAGTCTGAACAGACTAAGACATGTATCTATATTATTACTCTTAAAAACTGAAAGCTACCTAAGCCACAATCCATATTTGATTTATTTTAGTATCCACCCAATACATACATATCACATTGCTTTGCACAAACTCAGTGAATCAGAGGCAAGCATCAACAGAGTCGTGTTTATGGATTTTGGATTAAAAATGCTATAAATTGGAATCCCAGCTCTGCCACCTGATAGTTTGTCCCTTCTGCCATTTAAACTCTCAGAGCATTCGTTTATCTACAAAATGGAAATGATAACTCATACCTAAGAATGATTAAAATTATGAGGGGAGCTGATATACATAAAATGCAAAATATAGTGACTCACCTAAAAAAATTCTGGTTTATTTCTCCTCTTCTAAACCTTAATAAATACTTGTTGGATAGATTAACAAATAAATGAAGGATGATTAAGACTTATATCTGATTTGCCTTTGGGTTGCTCCATATATTTTTTTAATAATAGCCTATTGTGGATGTTAAATCTTGGAAAATGATTTTACAAATCTTACATTTGAATTCAAGTAAATTACAAATATTTTTTAAAGTGTCACTAACATGTCAAGATACTGCCTGTCTTCAATATCATTTCAATCATACCAAAATATTAAAGTTAGCCCACATGTATTTCTGAAAAGGATATTTAACATGGCAGAAGTGTCCACAATTGACTAAAAAGTGTAGAATATTGTTTTCATAGTTACAATGCACTCCTCATATTCAGATATGCTCTTAAGTGTATAATGGGTGGGAGGGAACACCAACGAAGGGTGGGAGGGGATGTGGGAGGGATGCTTAAGCCAGAGCAAAGTCCACTTCAAAGAACCGAGCCACCTAGGAAAGAGAACTAACCAAAATTACAAAGATCTCATGCCTGAAACAAGTATCAGATCATAGTAGATTCATTCATTTATTCAGAAAATATCCAATGAGTGTGTATTATGTTCCATAGACTCACATAGAAAAAGCCAGTTCTGAAAGAGCCTACAATCCTCTGAACAAAGGAAAGCTCACACTGTGCTTCTGAGATGGAGTCAGTGGAATGATGACAGGGACAGGTCAGTCTTAAATGGCCATGCATTCCTCTTCTGCAGGGATTGTCTTAAAAACGTTCATGCCGCCAATTTGTTGTGAGATAGAATCCATCTTCTGATTTCTATCTCAATTAAATACGGTGATTTTAACTCATATCTGAGAATTTTAGGCTTTCTAGTTTGATTCAAACTGCTTTTCCTTCTTTAGAGTCCCAAAGTTATTATCTCGTAGAAGTCTGTCTAAAGGATATGAAATTCAGAGTCAAAGTAGCTGCATTTCTTGGGCCCCCCTGTTTTGAATGTCCTGTCTTGTGGTTGTACTAAAATGTTAGCCTTTGTTAAGCATGGGGACACTTAAGCAAATAATTTAACATGAAGGTATGATGGCACTTTAATGGTGTGTGAAAAATTAGAGAAAACCGATCCTAGGAAGTAACAATGGAAACATCTTTCTTGGGATCTTTCACTGGAAAGAAGCTACAATACCTGAGTTATCTGCAAATCTCATGTCTTTCTAAAGATTTTAAACTTTGAACTTTTTATTGTTCAGGAAAATCATCAGGATAATGCATCTGAAGTATTTGTGGAAGTATATTGCCACAAGTAGCCCCACAATTCATTTTATAAAGCTCAGTTTCTCTATCTCGTATCCATGAATAACTCACCTCACTGATGTGATCGTCCATGTGACAGGATGATCAAATTTAATGACTGATTGACAACACAAGGTAGTACGTAGAGAAAGAAAGAATCTGGATGGGTTCTTGAAGAGGTAATTCCTTTATTTCTAAATACAAATAGTTTGATTAGTTTGAAACTGTCAATAGTCTGAATGGAGCCAAAGATCTACAAAGGAGAGCTAAATAACTGATTGTTAATAGTATCCCAAATAATTGCTAAGGAGAGTCTAGCTCAAAGAAATGTTATTGTAATCTATTTGCTAACTCAGTTCATTTAAAAACTGAAAGAGAGGGCTGGGCGTGGTGGCTAACGCCTGTAATCCCAGCACTCTGGGAGGCCGAGGCGGGCGGATTGTTTGAGCTCAGGAGTTCGAAACCAGCCTGAGCAAGAGCGAGACCCCGTCTCTACTAAAAATAGAAAGAAATTAATCGGACAACTAAAATATATAGAAAAAATTAGCCGGGCATGGTGGCGCATGCCTGTAGTCCCAGCTACTCGGGAGGCTGAGGCAGAAGGATCCCTTGAGCCCAGGAGTCTGAGGTTGCTGTGAGCTAGGCTGACGCCACGGCACTCTATTCCGGGCAACACAGTGAGACTCTGCCTCAAAAAAAAAAAAAAAAAAAAAAACACACACACACACACACACACACACACACAAAAACTGAAGGAGACGAATCTTTTTTTCCCCCCAAACATTCAAAGTCTAACAGCAACTTCTTGGAAAAAGTAATTGTCTGTTATCCTAAATTTACTGTAATAAAATTTCCTGTAGCCCAACCCCACTTGAAACTAAATGTTTGTGTAACATATGAAATTGTTGAAAATGCAGCAGTATTTATGAGACAATTGCTGAACTTTGTGTTGTTACTTCTAATTTTTTTATTGTTCTACTCAGACGCTTTAGAGCAATGATTCGCACATAAAAGATGATCAACTAATTTCCATTAGATTCAAATGAATAGAACTCTAGATATCAACACAACCAGCATTATCAAATATATCCCCATAATGTTTGTTGGATAAAAAATTACACTCCTCCAGAAAGATAAAAAAGAGATGCTTGGCCTAAATAATTTTTGCAATGAATTTTTCTAAACTTCCAAAGACCTTTTAAGAAAATTCCCATATAATATAAGCTCTTCTAAAGTATACATAGTTTTCTTCCAATTTTTCACATTCCAAAGAGCATAGCAATGGACATCCTTATACATAAGTCCTTGACATCTCTGATTATTTCTTAATGGTGGATTCCTAGAATTACCAAGGATTATGAGGACAAAGTCTATAAATAATTTTTAAGATTGTTACAACATACTGTCTCATTGTCCAGAAAGAAAATATCATTTTATATCAACAGTGCATACTAATAGTTTTTTTTTTAAGTTGAAACCTCTTCAATTTTACCAAGAAATAAATTAGAGCTACTTTTTAAAAGTACACTTCTCAAAACTACAGAAAAATGTGGAAGCAGAAGTATCGAAAATTTGCAACAATTATTATTGGGCTGTGAAATTTACATAAACTTTGCATTATCTTTCTATTTTTGAATCTTCAAAGGCCACGAACTCATATTAATATATGTTTTCTTCCTTCTCCACAACCACTTCATCTTTCTCACCACCGCTCCCTGTTTTTTCTATTTGTTTGCTATTTATGTTACCGAATGTACTCACTATATCAAGATCAAGTTTTAATATCATCATTAGACTTTGTCCTTCATTGTTTTATATCCATTTAATCATCAAATTCTCCTATTTTTCACTTCACACTGTCTAATGTTTCTTCAGTTTTTCTCCATTTATCCCTTGAGTTCCACTTCTAAACAGAGTGGTCCTCTTTAAGGTATTAATATTATAATCTTGAATGACTAAAATAAAATCTGAATTGGTCTTTCTGACTCTGGTATTTTTCTTAAATATTCTGTTTTATTTACCCTATTGGATTATTCTCCTTCCAAACAATGCTTTGATAACTTCATTTGCTCTAAAAAACCCATGACTCACTATTACCAAATTCCTACTTTAGGTTTAAACTGACTTTTTACAGGTCAAGCAAAAAACAGATTTTTCAGTTATTTTCTCTAAGATGACCTTATATATGAAATCACATATACATTTTGTTCACGTATTGCTATTCAAGATTTGCCTGTTTATTTATCTTTTAATAAGTAAATGCTTTATCCACCCACAGGATATAAACAGATAAAGAACAGCAACTTTATATTATAGAACCTAGAACAAGAATTTAGTAAATAATGATTTTATTTGAAGGCAAAGAATTTTTTATGGAAGTCAGAAAAATACGAGACAATCTATTGCGTTGCAAATCCAAACAGAATTTGGAAGTTCTAGACAATTGTCAAGAACATAGAAAATTGTCAGTGCCATACCCAGGAACATACCTACTTCAAGAAAATTATTCACAAAGCCTATCTCTAAGGCTTAGGTTCCATATCTTGACCTCTATATATTAGTCGTCACTGACTTTGACCCAAGATTGATAGAAATATTCTGTTTCTCATTTTTATCTCATTAGATATTGTTGACTCTTTGTAAGATTTTTCTAGTATCAGTTCCTAGCTATGCTTCTGAACTTTGCTCCTGCCTCCCAACCAAGACCCAACTTTCCTTCTACCATCTCATTCAAGACAATCTACTAGGTTTTGTCTCTTTTTTATTTCCCCGACACATAACAAAAATAGAAAAATAACACAATGTTTCTCAATTTCCACACAGTCAATATTTCTATGGACACACTTTTGTACACTATCCATTTACAAGCTAAACTTCTTTTCATATGCCAAATTGAGAATTTTATATTTCATCAATTGCATGTACTTCACTATTTGCATTTCAGAAGTGTAGCCATAATTGGTTAAGTAGCAATGTATATGCGTTTCTATTTAATTATTTATTGCATCTTCTGGTTCGTTTACTGAGCAGAAAATAATTGGGTTTAGTGGAAATATAAATGAGCTGATACTAATAATAAGAAAATTTTGCTTATCCAAGAATAATTCGTATTCTCGCTGTGGTAGGCAGGAGAATAGCCACCCAAGGCATCCACGTACTAATAATTCTCAGAGTCTGTGAATAAATTAGGTTACACGGAAAACATGAATTAAGGTTACAAATAAAATTAAAGTTGCTAATCAGCTGACCTTAAAATAAAAGTAGGAGAGGGAAGCAGAAGAGAGAGAGGAAGATAAGATAATGGAAGAAGACTGGTCAGAAAGAGGCAACAGAGCTGGCTTCCAGGACAGACAAAGAGGGCGGTAACCCAAAGAATCTAACTGGCCTCTAGAAGTTAGAGCAAGCAAGGAAACAGATTCTGCCCCAGAGCATTCAGAAAGGAATGAAGCTCGGCTGACGACACCTTGATTTTTGCCCAGTCGTAGCTATATCAGACTTCTGGCCCACTGAACTATAAGATTATGTACACATTTGTGTTGTTTCTAAGCCATTAAGTTTGGGATAAATTTTTTTTCCAGCAGTAAAACTAATGCACTTAAATAGCAGTCTTCTAATTCCTGCCCAGAGCTTTTTGATAATAGTCATTTTTGTTCGAGATCTCAGCAAATATCTAAGGCAGATTCCTCTGCCACCATTTACTAATTTCTTTCCCCATATTATCTGAATCCATTCTTTTACATTTTTCAGGGGTTGCAGTAACTCTACCAGCTCACAGTTTCTTCACCAGGCTTCCAGGAAAGCTCCTCTGTATCCACCACTTCTCTTTCTTTGCTAGTCTCTTCTCAACTCCTGGAGTGCCCCAGGGCAGTCCTGGGGCCTCCTGCCTTTTCATCTTCTCTCACCTCCACTGTTAACTAATCTAATGGCTGTAAGTATATTCTGTATTCTGAGGAGTCACATATCTCTTGGCCAGGCTTCTTCCTCATTTCTCCTGCTCACTACCTCACGTAGGTGTCCTCCAGGCATCTCGAATAAAATATATACCAAACCGAGCTACTGATTTCTTGTCCCTGGTCTCTATCTCAGCAAGGAAGAGCTCCATTCTTGCAGTTTCTTAGGCCAGAAACCTTGGAGATACTGATTTCTCTTTCTCTTATGCCCAATGCCTGTTCTGTCAGCAAATCCTTTTGATGCTACCTTCACAGTATACCCAGATTGTGACTCTTCTCACTGCATTCACTGCTATCAGCCTGGTCTCTCCTGGTCACTGTAGTAGCTTTCCAGCTGTTCTCTCTGCTTCCACTATCGCCCCCTCTACTTCAAAACAGCAATCAAGATGACCCCTTAAGACTGTAAGTCAGAATACGAGCACTGCTCAGAATACGCCAATGTCTGTGGATCACAGAGTAAAAACTATAACCCTTATAGTTGTCTTCTTTCCATCCTCCTTACCTTTCTGGCCTTATCCCTATTCTTCTTCCTCTCACTCCCTCTGAACTGGCCTATTTATTGTTCTTTAAACATGCCCAGCTTGCTTTTATCTTAGTGAGTATTCCTGTGTAGAACACTCTTCACCACTATTTGTGCCCAGCTCTCTCTCTCATCTCCCTGAGATCCTTTCTCAAATGTCACCTGTGAAGTCTTACCTGGCTACCCTATGTAAAAACCGCTATCTCCTAAACATTTCCTATCCACCTTTCCTGCTTAATTATATTTTTTATCACTTTCTAACCTATTCAGTTTGCTTTATTATCAAGCTTATAGTCTGTATTAGACAGGGTTCTCCAGAGAAACAGAACCAATAGAATGTACAGAGATATATACAAAGAGACTTATTATGAGGGCTCAGCTCACATGATCAGGAGGGCTGAGAAGTCCCATGATCTGTCATCTGCAAGCTGGAGAACCAGCAAAGCTGTGAGGATAGTTCTTGTCCAAACCAGAAGGCCCGAGAACCAGGGGCTCCAGTGTTAAATGGCATGGGTATTCCAGCTCAATGAGAAAGCAAATTCACCTTTCGCCCACATCTTTATTCTATTCAGGCCTTCACTAGATTAGGTAATACCCACCCACATCGGTGAGGGCAACCTGCTTTGCTCAGTCTACCAATTCAAATGTTAACCCCTCTGGAAACACCCTCACAGACACATCCAGCAATAATGTTCGCAAGCGTCTGAGCATCCCTTAGCCCAGTGAAATTGATGTATAAAATTATCCATCACGTAGTCCTTTTTTTTTTCTCTGCTAGAATGTAAGCTCTATGAGTGTTGGAATTTTTATGATTTTTGCACTACTGTATCATGAATGAATGAATAAGAGCAATGGTAAGGACTGTATATAAGGGTACAAAGAAAAGGAAATCTTTCTGTTACTATTTTATAGCATTCACGAATTTCAAGTTTTGCCACCAGTGTATGTTCCTTTGCTTTGTTTAAAGTGAAAATGATGTTTAAAATTAAAATTAAAATTCGTCAATTTCTTCCTAGGTTAAAAGTTTTTGTAAAAAAAAAAAAAAAAACCTTTAAGCCAATCAAATAAGCAGAACCAAAATCGGTTTATATTTTTACTTTTAGAAATATCTGCTTCATTGTTGGTTTAGCATACTTGAAAAAGCAAAATAGTGAAAGCTGTCAGGTCCCATTTGATTTCCATTCAGCGTTCATTTACTGCAGGTCAAACATATGCCTCTTTCCCACCCAAGAAAACACATAAAACTTCTCATTTATTTGTTATCTTACATGATTTACTTAAATATTTGTATTACATTTTAAAAATAATATACCACTATGTCTTTGTATGCCTTATGAAACACATACTTACAAACACACGTAAGAGCATTTACTATTACATTTATTATATTGTCAGTGTTGTCAGCAATGTTTTCAAGTACTTTTGTCAGCTGAGTATTTACATTTACAGGGGTATAAAACACTTATTTTAAGGTACATATAAATGCCCAGCTCTCCATTGAGAATCATCATGCAGAGACTTCCAGGTAGTTTATGTGGCTATAATGACTCTCAACACCAAGGTGTTTTTTCAACTTTTCTCAGGACTTTAAACACAGACTGCAAATAAAAAATTTATAGCATATAAAAAATATGAAGTCTAGTAGCACTCTTTCTTTGAATTACTATTCATCTAGAAGACATGCAAAAGAATATGAAAGGAAAAACATTTATTCACTCATTTATATATGTTTAATAAATATCTCAGCATCTGCATACTAATTTATTGATAAAAGAAAAATTTATTCCATACCATTAGAAATTATGCAAAATAAATAGAAATAATATCATATTACCACAAAAAAGAAATGAGCCTATGTCCTATGATTGTATGCATATGTTTGGAAACACACACACACAAATGTAAATCACAAATTTATGTTGCAATTGTAATCCTCACTGTATTATGTAATGCCTCTACTTTTCATGTGCCAAGGATATTTATTCCTCCTCTCTTGGACTATAAAATATTTTCTGGCCAGAGAAAGAGCCAGTTATTCCTGATTATTGCACAAAAGTACACCCACGTACACATCAATGGCAAAGAAAACAGACCTCTATTCAAATTAATATTCTATGCCGTAATTGCTTAACAGATTTACCTAAACATAAATTGGTAAACTTTCAGAAAGTCAGTACTTATATGTTAACTTGATTGTCTTTTGGAAAAGCAATCCACTACAGCAAATGTTTAAAACTTCACAAAGTTATCTACACAATTTGCTGATGTCAGTTGTTCCAATCATGACTATTGGAGTCAAAATTTGTAAATGAAACACTCTGTTCAAAACAGAATATGTCATTTTTAATTGTAATTTGTAATCAACTGTAATTGACTGATGGTCATTTGTAATCTTGGCCTGATTTTGAATTAAACTTCAGAAGTCAGCTTTGTAGCTATGATTTCACACTTGGCTAAAAAGCCTTTCCTCCTCTAAGTTTGGATTGTTGGACTCATACATTATGTATATCCTTTAATGACCCACATAGCCAAGGGATGACACTTTAAATTGATGAGGGTTATATATTCAGATGTAGAACAAATTAGTTTAGGAACAAATGAAGAATAGATGTGCAGTTGGGCTAGGATGAACTGTTACAATTATAGTGATTATTAAAACCACAGTCTAATACCTTCCAGACATGAGCTATCATTATATGTGTCTCTGTCATAAAGACACAATTCTATCTCTCTTAAAAATATTATTTCATTACAGGAATATTATTTATACAAAAATAGTTCAGATGCTGCTGGTATTTCCATGTCAAACAACTATTTTCATGAATTTAATATTCAGTAGCATAAAATTTGCTTTAAGGCAGGCATATCTAGGACTATATTTCATCTCTTTAAAAGCTTTTCCTGTACTGTGTTCAAGAAACTTTGTTTTGAGAAAGATTATTAAACATATAAAAGTTTCATTCATGGTTGACACAGTTACTTTCTCGATTCTGTGGTTCCATATTCCTAGCAAGTGACCTAAATATAGCATGAGATCAAAAATAGAAGAAAAAAATACATATTAAACCAATTTTTAAATTAGTTATAACATAAAATTTCATAGATTTTAAAGGCATTGAGTCAGAAAATGTTTCTTGTAAAATGAGATGGTGATGCTTTTGGAATTTGTAAGGATGATGCCTGGGTTTTCGTGCTCATGTGTGACCTGTGCCTCCCTCAAACCTTTTTATGATGTCAGCACATCACAAAATAAAATGTGATGATTATTTCTTACCCTTTATGAAATTTTAGGAGATCACACCTTACAGATTTTTGTGGAATTTATGGTTTGCTGGAACAAAAAAATAGATGCATGAAGGAAATTTTAATCAGTGTCCTATTGACAAAGGATTCATGGAGAAAATAACTTCACTTTAATTTGGTAGTAGCAAAAGGATTACAAAGTATTAATTCTCTAGTTAAATTTTCTGCAATACCAAGATTTGTAGGAATTATTAGAATAGTACTATTTTTCACAAACATAAAACTAAAATTTGGGCCTTTGGGGCTCTGAATGTAGTATCTACTTTTATTTTTTACTTTATTTTGAATTAATTTCAGACTTACAAAAATTTTTGCAAAAAATAATATTGACAGTTTTCTTATGCCATTCGCCCACTCTCCCCTAATGTTTACTTAATTTCCTACAATTAACAATAATATGATGCTCTTAACAAACCTACAGACTTGTTTTAAATTTTGCCAGCTGTCCTACTAATGTTTGTTTCCAGTCCAGGATCCAATTCACTATTCAATTGCATTTAGATCTCATCTTCGTAGTTTCCTCCAGTCTAGGACAGTTCCTCAGTCTTTCTTTGTCTTTCATGATGTTGTCATTTTTGAAGAGTACTGTGGCTGTCTTAGTCTATTCAGGCTACTGTAACAGAATACCATAAACTGGTTATTCTGTTATAGAAAACAAACATTTATTTCTCACAGTTATAGAGGCCGAGAAGTCCAAGATCAAGGTGCCAGCAGATTTGATGTCTGGTGACAGTTGCATTCTGATTTATAGACGATGACTTCTGGCTATGTCCTCACATGGTATAAGGTTAGGCAGCTCTCTGGAGTCTCTTTTATAAAGGTACTAATTCCACTTCATGGATCATAGATGGCCGTCTTTTTACTGTTCCTCTCCTGGTGGAAAAGAGTAAGGGAGCTCTCTGGGGACTTTTTTATAAGAGCACTAATCCCATTCATCAGGGCTCTACCCTCATGACCTAATCATATTCCAAAGGCCCTACTTCCAAATACCATCACACTGGGAATTAAATTTTAACATATGAATTGGGGAGTGCACAAGTATTTAGTCTATAGCACTTGATAATAATTTTCTTAAATATTCCTCAGTTTGGGTTAGTCTGTCATTTGTTCGTAATGAAACTGGTATAATGCCTTTTTAGCAATACCATGAAAGTGATTTTGTGCCCTCCTCATCACATCGAATTAAGAGGCACATGATTTCCATGTGGGAACTAAGTAAGACAAAGATAGGAACTATAGATTCGAAACACGTAAATGACCTTATGCCTTCTTCAAAGAAACAGGCATAATTGCTGGGACAGAAATCAAAGCTGGGGAAATCACAGATATGCAGTGGCTTTCCAATGATGTGAAAATATATGTCATAAAAGGTACTTTTTTTCTATGTCTATTCTATGATTTTTGTATTAATTATATATGAGATATTCATATAGCCTCTAACTGCATACAAACTTTAAAAAAACAGAGTTAAATATAAATTGCATTAGAAAACGAAATTAATTTTAAATGCACAAGCATCTTATATATAGCAACTTCAAGACAGAAAATGAAAATGTTACTATGCATAGTTTTACTCCTCCAGGTCAGGGAAGGTATAATCTGAAGAATTTACGAGGTATTAAAAGCAAGGACTGATAAATTAATTCTTTGCTGGAGCCAATACATTGCAATTATCACCAACATATTGACAATAGCAGGTTTTCTTTGTAAATGCACATGTCTATTAAATATAGATGATGCCAGTTATGAAATTGGGAGAATTCTTACAATATTGTTTGAGAAAATGGTTATAAGAATTCATTTTATTCACATCAGCAGTGGGTCTTTTTAGACTACATGGTAATTGCATATTTGGTGTTTAACTCAATTTTTTTCTCTCTTATATTCTGCCTTTAACCTTAGTTCTTTTTGTTTAATTGTAACACCTAGTTAAATATATTCATTTTTAGGAACACAGTTGAGGCCAAGCTGGTTTTTTGAAACATTATTCCAAGACAATTACTTAGCATGACACAGAGTAGCAAAATGAAGACAAGCATCTGGATGAACTAGCAAGCCCTATATAGCGTTCATTGACTCTATAAACTGGTGCTCGTTACTGATCCACCCCTCTTTGTCTTCAACCCACCCACATTGATTGATTCTCCATTTTCCTGCTTGCACTTAGTAAACACCAAAAGCGAAAGATAGGCATGAGAGGAGCCACTTTCATCACATTTGGTCTTTATAACAAAATAAAACTTAGTGGCACCTAAAATAAATAGCTTTCCATATAAGGGCTAGTTAATTTTACCATTACATAATTATAAATATCAGATTCAATTGTCTATAGTGCCTGTGCTAGATCTGTGGCACATAATAATACCTGTTAAATGTTATGAGAAGAGCTTTGCAAAGTAGTGAAAATACAAAGAAAACAGTGAAAATGTCCAAAAAAAAAGATTTTTTTGACAAAAAAAGGTTTTTAGTTATTTACCCGTGTATTTTTATCATAGTTACATTAATGGTCTACCATAATTTTGTATTCTGTTCTTTGTTTTGACTTAAGAATATTTTCTTTTTCTTATATAGTTTATTATTCTGATTAGAAAAACTATGCGTGCTTATTTTGGATCATTTAAAAAAAAATCCATAAAAAGTAACCTACAATCGTAGCAATGAAAAAAAATCCCCTTTATATATTTGATATCAAAATGAATATAAAATTGTGCATTTTTAACCTAAGATTTTAGCCTTTATTAAAACTCAATAAAGTATATGTAATGAGTTTATAATACTAAACTTTGCTAATGTAATGGTATCTATTTATACCGGCTTTAATTCTTCACTATTATGCCTAAAGCTGCGTGGCCATCTTTATACACACAGTGTTGCTCGGCCCCCTACCTACCCACATACATTTGGGAATATTCACTTAGAACCCTTTCTTGTTCTGTTTGAAAATTTAACAAAAACTAGCTCACATAAAAAGTTGGGGCGGTACTGGGTGCTATTAGTCAGTGTGAGGATACAGGAAATATCACAGAACTTACGAGTTGGAAGCATAGACAGGCCTCATAGAGCGTACAACTGGAAACTGGTCAATAATCAAAGAGACTTTTCTTTCCATAAGGCCACACAGACTCCCTCATCTCTGTATGTCTCTACTCCTTTGTTAACTTGATTCCCTCTTCACCTGATTTCTCTACTTATTCTTTTAGAATATAGCCCTATAAGGACCACCAGCCTACATTCTGTTTATCTCAGCTGATCTGCTCTTTGAGTTTTTACAGTTCTGGAAATTAGCAGAAGGCTGGCTGTTATAAGTCAGAGCACACGTACCACAGGTGGCTAGTCAGCTAATCCTCTGGTTCTTTTTCAGAACTGTTAGATACATGTAGCTCAATCAGTGGTCACCTCTGCACAAAACAACCAACCAACAAAACAAAACAAAACACAGCCCCACACTCTTTCATTCTTTTTCTTAATAGGAAGCTATGTACAAAACACTTTAAACCAAAAGAAGGGAGGTTGGTAAGGCAGAAAATTGAATGATATCAGTTATATCTGTTATTGATTTGGTATAATAAATAAAAGGTGCATGGTTCTGTTTTAGATATTTTATGATAATAAAAATGAAAAAGTGAAAGACATTTCCTCATGCTTAGCATTAATTAGATTTTCAAAATATGCTGACTTTTCTTGGGATTATTTAGATATTTCTTGATAAATCTTCATGGTAACGTGAAAGCAGACATGTTGATTCAGGCGGAATGAATCATCGAAATTCTAGTTTTTAACATTGGTAAAACTTCTAATGAGTAAAAACTTGTAATAAATGAAGAGTTAATACCAGTGATAATCCATATGACTTCTTTCTTGTAAAATTTCATTTTTCCATCCAAAATCCAAAGGCCTGTGAACACAGACTAGAGGGTTAAATCCCCCATTGTCCCACCAGTGTGCATAACAAGTTGTACCACAACTAGCTCTGCCATACACTGCATCTGTTGTCAGAATTATCCTTTAACATTGTGTAAGTTTCTGGATTGGTTTGTGTATCCACATCTAATTTGGAGCGAGAGTGGTGGTAGATGGGGCATGAAGCTACAGGATAATTTAAAACTGTTAAATATTATAACTATAAACTTTCAAGCATTTTCCAGTTAGCACAATGTTTCACCATGTTAATCTAATTGTTATTCTCAAACATTTTCTCAATACTGGGCTAACAATGATTTGGTCAATTCAGGGCAGCTGTTATAATTCTCAATGAAACAAAAAAAAAAACTCCATTTATCTGCTTGTTTCACTGAAATTACTGCATGTTTTATCAAAAGTGGTTCTTATTGTATTAATTTTAGTAGAATAATTTTTCCTTGTCATTTACACTGGCTCTAATTCATCCAAGATTACTACAATAGGCATCAATCTGCAGAGTTCTAGCATCTCAGATTTGAAAGAAGATTGAATACCCTCAGAAATATTTTTAAAACTAAGCATTGATCTTATAAGAGATCTCACTAACTCAGTGCTTGCTTCCTTTTGTACTATCTCCCCCAGTTACCCCATACATTCCAATAGCTTCTTACACAATGTATACATGTATCAAAATATCATGTTGTACTCCATAAATATGCACAATTACTATGTGCCAATCATAAATCTTAAAAAAAAAAACCCTCATTTCTGGACTGATGATGCCCAAATTTACAGCTTTCCTCCAAATGTTTTCTGAGTTTCGGATATGTGTATGTCCACTTGGCATTGGCTTTTGGATTTTTCAAAGCACCTCAAATGTAACATATCCAAACTGAAGCCTTGATCTTCCCTGCAAATATTTTCCATCCTTAATCTCTAGTCTTTTACTTCTCAGCAAATGACACCTTCAACCACTCCTTTCCCCAAAGTCTGAAGCCTAGGAGTTGTCTTCAAAACATCCCTGACCACCGTCACTAAATCCTGTGAATTCACCCTCCCCACTATGTCTCAAATGAACACATTTTTCCTGATCATTTTTGCCACCACCTGATTTCAAGTCAGCATTCTCTTTCTGTAGTAACCAGAATTACTATAGGAATATTTTCCTTGGCTTTCTTGCTTTCACTTTTATCCTTCTTTACTACTTTCTCTTCACAGGCAAAAAAGGGAAGATTTTTAAAATATAAGTTTATTGTCATTGTAGCATTTTATATCATTTTGAAAGTTTTGTGCCATTAGTTTGTATCAAATGTTGAGCGTGTACCCCGTTACACAAATTCTTCAAGTAGACCCAAAGACCCTTCGTGATCCAATCCCTGCCTTCTTCTCCAGGGCAATATTTGCCATTTTCTCCCTAATGCTCCAAGCTCCACCTACACCAGCCTTTTAAAAAATCTTAGTCAAACCTCTGTGCCTGATACACAGTAGTTCTCTAAGAAATTTCTTTTGACTGATCAGCAAAACATAAAAATACGTGTTTTAAAATTAAAGAATAGGAATTAATCCAACTAAGAACATAGACTGTCTCTCTTAGGACATACCTACGAGTGATGAGTAAATAAGTATTAAATGAGTGATATTATTAAAGTCATCTAAAAAGAAAGAACTTGACTTATCTATAATAAATGTTAGAGTTCATTCTCCTACAAAAATACTGCCACCTGTTTTATTCCCAAAGTTATACCATGTCAATTGTGATATGAAAGAAATATATACATATGAAGAAGTATTTAGAGTATTATATAGAAAATGTATAATTATTTAGAAATGGGGGATTGAAAACTGTTTAGCAGTTTTACTTTAAACTTTTTTCTGTTGAAACTCATTGATTTGTTTTCCTTTTCATCTTTCAATACAGCAGCTCTAAGTTTGACATTTTTATCACCCCAGTGGAATGCCTGGTTTTCATTTGCAAAGCACACCTCACTTTTACAAGTGAAACAACATTTCGCTTTCACAGGGGAAACATCCTGGCCTAAGTACCACAGGCAAATCTAACAATCAGCTCTTCTGTATTGTTCTGACTTCTTATTTTCACAGACCTGGATTTCTCATAAAATAAATGTGTTATATAAGTAAAATTCTGTTTAATTTAGGAAGGAAAGGCTCTCTGCTGAGATCGCTTGTGACTTTTTGCGAAGGAAGCACTAATGAATTTTTATTTTTTTTAATTTTTAATTATAGGTACATAACAGTTGTATATCTTTATAGGATATATGTGATGTTTGATACAGACATAGCATGTGAATTAATCAAATCAGGGTAATTGGGGTATCCATCACCTCAGGCATTTATCATTTCTTTGTGTTGGGAACATTGCAATTCCACTCTTTTAGTTATTTTAAAGTCCTAACTTACTGATTATAGGCACTTTGTTGTGCTATCAAATATCGTTTATTCTATCTAACTATCTAAATATATTTGGCACCTTTAACAATCTCCATTTTATTCCCTCCTCCACACTACCCTTCCCAACCTCTGTTAACCATCATTCCACTCTGTCTCCATGAGATCAATTGTTTTTAGTCTTTAGCTCCCACATATGAGTGAGAACATGTGAGATTTGTCTTTCTGTGCTTGGCTTATTTCACTTAACGTAATGTTCTTCATTTCCATCCATATTGTTGCAAATGGCAAAATTTCATTCTTTTTATGGCTACATAATATTCCATTGTGTGTATGTACTGCCATTTCTTTATCCATTCATCCATCAATGCACACTTAGGTTGATTCCAAATCTTAGCCACTGTGAAGAATGCTGCAATAAACATGGCAGTGCAGATTATCTTTTCAAGAACATTGTTCATTTAGACTCCTAAGATTTATATCTTTGTTATGATATAAGTTTTGTGACATTTTTTTCTTACCTAACTATTGAAAGTATTTTGTAGAGATATAGACTTTAAAACAATGCTCCTATTTCAATGTTTACCTAACTTCGTATAAGTACTTCAGTTGTGTATGGAGACGCAGGAAATATATTTTAATGTGTTAGTAACAAAATATGTCTTCAAGTTTATTTTTGCATTGCTTCAGTAGGTTACTTGAGTTGGTTCTTTCTAGGAAATCAGTACCACTGTCTATTCAAAGAGCTACCTCAGAGGACAGGCATTTGTCTTTGGGAAATTCCCTTCCATGATCCTCTGACCTCTTTTATCGTGAGCTGTTACATACCTCTCATTGCTAGCCATGTTAGTGGCTATGTCTGCAGACCTGGCAAGAATATTTTTTTAAAATTCTTCTTGTTTATCATTAAGGTTGTCATTCTACTCTAATTATTCTATTCTAATTATTCTGGTATTTCCAATCTGCCTGTTAGTGATCCCAAACTTTCCAGAGGAGATGGTCTTTTGAATTAGATCTTTAAAGGAGGAAGAAAAATACATACTGTGTTTCTATAAAACACATTGGAAAGAAGGACTTAAAATGACTGCTTCTTTATAATTGAAGTTAATTACCAAACTAGAAAATAATGACCATATTTTATAAGTGGATTTTCCACAATAAAATTTGAAAACTAAAGCACATATTCACATTAAAATATAGTACTATGGCAAAAAGCAAAAAGA
>RJWJ010004283.1:0-54833 GCA_004363605.1 Indri indri
GGTTCTGCATTCCTGACCAGCACCCAGGTGCTGCTGGTTGGTAGACCACACTTGGAGTAGCCCGATTCTAGGCCTCGCTCTGCCCCCAAACCATCCGCAGCTCAACTCTGCCTGCAGCGTTTTTTAGAAAGCCAACGAGGCTGAAGGAGGCAGATTTGAAAGAGTGCATTTAGCTACACTCCAGCTAGGCTCTCTGGAAGGATGGTGTGTAGTAGTTATTTCCAATGCAGCTGTTGATGTTCAGTTGCAGTGAAACATGGGATTTTTCTGTAAAACAGTTACAAATCACCCACTCATTTCCTCAGAGCCCTTCCCCAGAGGCTCAGCCTCCATTCAGAGGAGGTCCCACCCATCTCTCTGAAGCTGGCAGGCCCTCACCAAGGAAAGAGTCAAGTCTCGGCCGTTTTTCTGGGACATGACCAGCAGGCATGGGTGGGGAGGGTGTTAGAATGACGAGTCTCGTTGGATGCTGAACACACAGGAAGCCCCAGTTAGTCTCCCTCTGGTTTTCCTTCTAGCGTCCCCACCCCTGGCCCCTGCAGTGCTAACCGCTTTCCCCTTTTGGGTAGATGGTCTTCGGAGGACACGCAGATCTGTTACTGACTCTTGCCTTTTCTCTCCCCTGGGTCTGCAGGCTGCTCTGGAAATGCTGCTGCTGCGGAAGCCAGTCAGGTTAAAATGCCATCCTTTAGCAAATTACCACTATGCCGGTAGGTTGCCAGAGCCCTGTGCCCTGTTGCTCCCTGCGGGTGGGCTGCTTGCATGTTTGGTTGTGGCGCTTCTGACTAATGGATGACACCAGTTCTGTCCTAATTGCCACTTGTGAACTCAAGGCCTCTGGGGCCTCACTGGTGGGGGCCGTGAGTCTATTGGCTCAGCACCGTCAGCCCTTTGTGTAAGCTCCTGCCCCTCACTGGTGCGCCAGGACCCGGGCGGTAGTGGACGGTGCCTGCACATGGGCGATGAGGCCAGAAAGAGCCACAGAGGTACGGCACAGAGCCGACAACAATCAGCAGCCCTGGCTTTGCAGTCAGTAGCCATGGGTTCAGATCTGACTGCACACCTTAGCCAAGCCCCTTGGCCTTCTGCAGCCTTGATTTTCTCCCCTATAAAACGAGGCTTGTATTCCATCCCTTGTAGCATTTTTGTGAAGATGAGAAATGATATGGGTAGCCCAATGCCTGGCACATCCTGGTAGCTGTTATTATTCATTTATTCCACAATTATTTGTTGAACGCTCACTGTGTGCAAGGGACTGTGGTAAGCACTAAAATGCAACAAGGACTGTGACAGCCATAGACATAGTCCCACCTCATGCAGTTTGCAGTCTGAGGAGGAGGCAGTTACCAAACAGTGGTCAACTCTAATGGCAGGAGAAAGACTTCATACACACAGGGTCTTGTGAGTGTGTGGGTTAGCGATAGCACTAAGAGGGAAGTAGAAGACACCTTCGACATTTGAATGGGGTGAGAACTGTGAAGAGAGAAGCAAACAGGGTGGGGAGCCTAAGAGGTGATGACTGAAGCTGAGGTCAGTGTTTTTATCTCCATTAACTCTGATACACCTGTCCATTCTGAGGGTCTCCACGAACTGCCTTGGTTCTCTGTTTCAAAGAGGGCAGAATCCTCTGATGTCCCTTGATTTTTAATCTTTTGAGGTTTTCTTTGGTGACTTGGGCTGACCCTGCCTAGGCAGGTGCTAAATACATAGGCTTGGGGACCTAGTAATACCTTTTCCGATCCTTGATCCGGGCGGCCAGAAGTGGCTTAAGGTGAGGGCTTCTTTACAAATGCTGGCATGTTCTCAGTGGGCTGTCTTTTCCCACCACCGTTTGCCTCACCTGCTGTGCTCCTCCTCTCTCACGCAGTGGCTTTCCTGCCTGTCATCACAAGGTAGAAAGGCCTTGAAGCCCCTCATCTAAGCACAGCAAGCCCAGGGATGTCTGTGCCGGCACAAAATGGACACACGGGACAAGAAATCCATCATTTAACCAGTGGCCTAAAGGAGCCAGTTTCTTAATATTGTCTCCATCATTTCCTGCTTGGTGTCTGCCCTGAGTGTGGGTAGAAAGATGTGGGAGTTCTCCCTAATATGCCATGGAAACAGTCCAGTTTTCTGTTAATTCCCAGCATCATCTGCTGCCCATTAAACCCCGATGGGTTGTCCAACCTCCTGGAGCCTATGTCAAGCTTCTTTGCATAGTGGGTGAGACAGCAGGCTGGCTAAAGGGAGCTTCCCAACCACGTGCTGTGAGATGCTGCTGCCCTCAGCCGGCAGGGTGGCCAGGGTGGCCGGAGTCATGGAGCCTCTGCGTTGGTCAACTCCAGCTGTCAGCAAATTCATCTGTCAGCAACTTCAACTTCAACACAACTCCCTTCCAGTTCTTCCCAGTGTGCCCAACAAGTATTACTATTTCTATGTGTGCTGCCCTGATATGAAAAAGGTCAGAAAGCTATAAACTAGAAGCCACATACACCCCGAAACAAAACAAAACAAAAACACTAAAATATTACCAAAAACTTTGAACTAGAGGATCCTAAACTCTGCTGAAATTAATTGATCTTTTAAGGTTGGGGGTTCCTGGCTAATCCCTTGCCTATCCCCTGCCCCCTTCCCCCACAGGCAGACCAGGAAGGACTCTGCTGCTTTCTGGAATCATTCCAACCCTTGGAGGCAAGAGAGGTGGAGCTGAGCTGTGAAGGGTTGGTGTCCCCAGGAGAAGGGTGCTCACCTATGTCTGCCAGTCACTTGCCTTCTTCAGGAAGTGATCACAGACTGGGCCTCAGAGAATCTTCTAGAATTATGAGCAAAAAGGGCAGAGGTCACTGGTCTCTAAAGTCTGACCCAAAACCATCCCCTTAACGGTTCCTTTACAAGCCACAGGGGAGGTAGCAGAGTCTACCCCATCACATGTGGCAGCTGCCAGCCACCAATCACCTTGTTCCCCGACTTCTGCCCCCTGCCTTGCCAGGTCCCCAGGTGTCAGTGAATCCCATCTCCGTGGCCCCATCCTGCCTTGACCTTTGTGCTAAGCCCTGTTGGATGCTCTCCAGCATGGACTGTCTCTTGGCTTAATTCCAACCTCACCGGGACGCTGTCTTCTGGATCTCCTTTGGCTTCTGACTCTGCGTCATAGCCAGTGTCACCCACCCCAATCCCAGCCCTAAATTTGCTCTCCAGGCTCCTAATTCTCTAGAGGGGGTTTAGGTCTCCCAGAGCTGTCTGTGCCCTGGAGGGAAGGCAGCAAGACTGGGCTTAGAGGAGAGAGGCTACAAGTTTGGGGGAGAAAGAGACACAGGCCTATGGAAATCACTTCCTTACTTTACTCATTATCTTCTCTTTCCCAGTCTTCCCAAGCAATTCATTAAGGAAAGGGAAAAGTGACCAATGCTGGGACCCAGGAGAGACATGCCAGGGGGAAAAGGACTGGTGGGGTGGGCAGCTTACCCAGATCTAAGGGCTGCCTGGCAAGGCCAGAGGTGCCCTGTGCACGATCCTTGAGGAACGTGCTGTTGCAGTGGTTCCTGGTGCTCAGTTCACACCAGGATGCACGGTCCAGACCTCTGTCCCCCTCTCAGCACCCTTCCACCCACGTGTGCGTAGCAGTTGTTTGCAGTTGTTCCCATTAGCACTTGCATTGGGTGGAGATGGGCCGCGCGTCAGGGAGTCAGGCGGGGGAGGACGCCTGGTTGTGATTAGAAGGATTGCGGCATCCTTGACTTTGCCATTGAACTGGTCATTCCTGCAGATGGGTGCAGAGTGGAGGGGGTGTTAGAACTGACCCTGGCTTTTTGGCAAGAGTTCAGCAGAAGCTACCGTCAGCTCTAACAACAGCCCAAACTCTCACTGGGTCCTGAGACCCTGATCTGAGCTCTGGAGAGAGGGGAGACCTGGAAGAAATATTCATTCCATTGGAAGAAGCCTGGTCTCTGCCTTGGAAGCTGCCCCAGTTAGATGAGGAAACAGAATTACATACTCAAGAGAATACTTAGCAAGAAACACAGCTGTGATTTCATTTTCCAGGCATTCTTAGCCCATGTCTCTAGCTAGATAGCGGTCCCCTCAAGGGCAGGAACCGAGTTAATACTCTCTTGCCTTGCCTGACACAGCACTTGTAAATAAACACTTAGCGGACAAGCTCGAATTCTGGATTCAGATTGAGGCCTCCCTCCCTTGTGCCCCCAGACAGGACATTTGTAGCAGCCTGCTTTGCCTTGTGCCCCTAAAAAAGTTATTCGACCTTCACGCACTGTGGAAAACCCTGCACTGAAATGCGGATCTGGTGTAAAAGCAGTTCTCTTTTTTCTACAATCAACACGTCTTTCTTGTGTAACTGCAATAACATCAATAGAAGTTTTTGAAAGTCCAGGAAGAAGACAGAAAGGCCCTCTAAAAGTTACTGTGCCCAAACTGTCACCCTCCCATGTCTCTTTTTAATTGCCTGTGTTCACTATAGATGGCCCCAAAATTAGCCACAGTCCAGAGCCTGTTTCCCAGCAACCGAAGTTCAAACAGTTTTCTTCCAGATACTGTTCTGGCACCTGTTTCATCCAGTTAATTAGGTTCTTTGTAATTAGCCTTAATCGTCTTGTTAGGGGCCTGCTGATAATAGCCCAATAGCCCGGAATCCCCAAGTAGAACAAATGAGTCTGGGGGGACTGTCAGCCCACTAACCCTGCGTGCATGCTGAGTGGGCAGCAGGGGTCTTGGAAGGGAGGGCAATGGGGGGACAGAAAGATAGGGGAGGGGCTGGGCATGGTGGCTCAGGATGGTACTCCTAGCACTTTTGAAGGCCAAGGCAGGAGGACTGTTTGAGGCCAGGAGTTGGAGACCAGCCTGAGCAAGAGTGAAATCCCATCTCTACAAAAAAAAATGGAAAAATTAGCCAGGCGTGGTGGTATGTGCCTGTAGTCCCAGCTACTAGGGAGGTTGTGGCAGGAGCATCGCTTGAGCCCAGCAGTTGGAGGTTGCGGTGAGCTGTGATGATGCCACTGCGCTCTAGCCAGGGTGACAGAGCAAGACCCTGTCAAAAAAAGAAAAAAAGATAGAGAAGGATTTGAGGCAACCCCCACCTCAGCAACCTCTTGCATTTTATCCTGGACTTTGTCCATGATGCAGAATCCAAGAAAGGATGGCTTAGAACCTCATCTAAGAATGAGGAATGTGCCCCCATCAAGACAGACTACAGGAACAAGAGATACCTGAGCCTTACCTTGACTTTGGATGGCAGAGGGATCTTGGAGGCAGGGAGTAACAGACCGTGGAAGCTATGAGCAGCCAGGAGTGAGGCCGTGGGATCACAAGTGCAGGGAACAAGGAGCACTCACAGAACATGTGGTCTTCCCGAGTGCCACTGTGCACTCAGCAGCAGGGGACAGCACTTGAATCATAGCCCTGGGCCGATTTGGAATCTGCTTTCCAAGTGGCCAGTGAAGATCCAAAACATCTATTGAGCACCTACCTGGGACCGAACACTGTCAGTCACAGGGTGGCTGCCACCATCTGCATGTCACAGGTGAGGAAACTGAGACTCAGAGAAGTTAAGTAGACTTGCCTGGGGTCACAGAAGGGTAAATGGCAGAACTGGGTTCACAGTCTAAGATTTCCTGACTAAAGTCACCCTTTTTATCACAGCTTGGTGATACTAGTTGGAGAGAGCTCATTCAGTTGTTATTTAAGTGTACAAGGCTTCGGCCTGGGAATTCAGCCCGAGAGCCCAGGGGTGGGGTGTCAGCGTCAGCGGGCGATCCTGGGAGCAGGAAGGCAGCTCCAGTGTGGGAGTGAGGACAGATTTGTTGTCTGACCGAGCCTCCTTTCTTGCTTTGTGTACGCCCTTTTAGACAGACACACACACACGGCATGGTCATGTGCACTAAAGCAAGACCCTAGGACTAAAGCCATCTCTTACTGTCTAAGCCCGTGCTCCCTGACCCAGCCCCTGTGGCACCGAGGGGAAGGGAGAGTGTGCAGCCCACTTCCCACCCAGGATCAGGAAGACAGAAAAGCCCATCACAGAGCAGCAGTCCTGAGAACCACAAGAGTCGGCAGGGGGAAGGTCTCCTTCCCCGTAAGGTTTGGGAATCCCCCATAACAGAATGAGACAGGAAGCTACCTCACCTTATGTGGGGTTGCACCTGGTACCCATTTGGAGACACGAAGGGACATGCTTCTCCGAGGTAAACAGACCTGGGGACTTAACACTGCTTTTTGGGCCAGAAGTCAGATGATGCGTCCAGCATGAGATGGAAGGAAATATATCCACTGTAGAGGTTTTGGCCTGTGCAGGCTGGACGGCCCTGTTGCTGTCTCACCATGTCTTAGAGCTGCACTCCAACTCAGGAAACATATGATCTGGCTGAGGTTGGAAAGAGTTATCATTGATCTATTAATAGTTGAAGGCTTCATCCGTCCCCTGATTCCACATCTGAGATGCAACCAAGGGCTGCTCAGGCTCTGGACTTGCAGTGGGGCAGCACATCAGCCTCCTTATAAGCTTGTGTGAAAGCTGGTGTGACATGTTAGCCATTGTGATCTTCCTCTGTCATTATCTTTCGGACCCCTGTTTTGATGGATACCTAAAAGGAACCATGACTGTTCTTTGGCTGTTCAATTAAACTGTTGGTTAATCCATTCTGTCTTCCTCTTTCTGCCTCTGCTCCTGGATAAGGGGAGCGCGGATGGGAGCTGGAACCCCAGGCCTTGAATGTTGTACACAATTTGAGGAATGGCGATGGAGCTGCTACAGAGCCTTAATCCCACCCACCTTCTCTCACATGCGTTCCAGCGAGGCTTCCCCAAACTCCTAGCTCCCTTTCCTCACTGCTGCTGTGGTGTGCACAGCCTGAGATGTCCAGGCCTCTAGAGCCTGTGGAAGATGCTTCCTTCTGCTGAGGATTCATGGAAAGCTGCTTTCCTTCTAGAATTAAAGAGATAAACTTGCAAACCAAATAAATTGGGTGGTAGCCCTGCTTTTTTAGAAATCTGAACCAGCCCAGGTGTAGAGAGCATATTCTGAGTCTAGAGCCAGAGCTCATGGCTCATGGACCCATCAAGAACTCGGACAGAGAAGGTGTTCATTTAAGAAATCTGAGTTTTCACTGGGTCATGCATTCTGTCAGGGAGCCTGGGATCTCCACTTAGTTTAAGGAGGCCCCTGCCTGCCCAGAGCAGTTTCCTCTGATTCACTTATTTTGGCCAAACCGTGAAAGGGAAGAGGCGATTCAGGTTTCCCATACTTCAGCCCCATCAGTTGACCATAGCAAAATGGAAACCTTAGACTTGCCCTAGATGGGAAGAAAGATTCCATGGTTTGGGGTACTAGATCTCTGAGCAGAAGCGCAGAAATGTCAAAGGCCTGGCCATGTACCATCCAAAGGATCAGAGAGGTGGAGAATTCAGCAAGCCAGAAGAATGGGACTGAGTTTTCTGTGAACCAGCTACAGATAATGAACCATTCCTAGAGCCCCCAGAAATAGGAATCCCCTTAGAAATAGTCCTTATTTCTTGCCCCAAATGTACCATGCCATATGATTATCAGCTTAATCTTGCTTTGTCTTTTATGGAGGAAAAAGACATAACTATCAAGTTTAGTCAGCAAGGTAGATGTACCAGACCAGGACCATGGAGCCTCTTCCCCCATCATTGGTCTGCAAATCTGTCAAGAACTGGTCCCACTCACCTCTGGCCTCATCTGCTTTTTCTCTGCTGGAACCCTAAACTTGAATCATACAGGATTACTGATTATTCTTTGAACACTTCCATTTCTTCATCTGTAAGATGGGATAATAGTAATACCAATCTTACAGGGTCGTTACTAGAACCAAATGATTAATAAATTGTAAAGTACTTAGAACCTGGCACATAGTAAGCACTTATAAATGTTAGTTCTTTTTTCCTAGCACAGTGTCTTGCTTGTAGTATACATCTTGTAAGTATATCTGTTGAATGAATGAATGAGTGGATGAAGTGCATCACCCAACTCTTGCCTCTGATTTTGCACATGCTGCCTGACTTGTTTCTGTGGGTCCTTTAAAACTCAAGTGTTTTCTTTACCTGGAAGCCTTCCCGGCTGCCCTGGCCCTAACCTAAGTAGTGTGGTGTTCCTCCATTATGCCCCACTGGCATCTCACCTGGACCTTTATAATTGCAGTTATCACCTGGAATGCAGTGGCCAGCTGGTTTGTCTCCCCACTGGATTGTGAGCATCTGGAGCATGGAGGGTGGAGACTGGTGAATCCAGCCACACCCTGAAGAGTGCTTGCTACATGAATGCTTGCGTTTGTGAATGTAATAATTACATAAAAACTATACCTAAAAGTTTTTGAACGCTTACTGCTTCTTAGTTATTAAGCTGGACACTTGGTGCATTATATTCTTTTAACCTTCACAAAAATCCTGAGCAATAAAGACAGTATAATTATTCCCATTTGTAGGTAACAAAACTGAGGCTTAGGATAAGTAACTTGCCAAGACCAAGGCCATAGCTGGGATTTGAACCCAGATGTCAGAGCTGCCGACCATAACATTACACTGTTTTTGTTCCCGCAGGAGTTTGCTATGTATTATATCACTTGCTAGACAGTTGTATTTTGTAACTTAACTAAATGAACCAGAAACTAAACGCAGGGAGGCCTGTGAGCTGTTCTTATGACGTTTGTGTTTTGTCGTAGGTTCGGACAAGTGGACCTCCCTAGAAAGAAAACTGTTCAATAAAGCACTAGCCACTTACAGCAAAGACTTTATTTTTGTACAGAAGATGGTAAGCATGGTTTTCCCCACTGCTCACTTGAAATTAAATTTGGGAAACTGTACACATGTAGAAATATTAGAAATATTTGGTTACTGGTTTAACATTTGTGCAAAATGGATGGCTTCCACCCCTTGCTGGTGAAGGGTGGTAGGTGATACAGGGGTGGCACGGCCCCAGTGTTGGGGGCGCAAGGGAGAGGATGAGGGAAAAGAGGACGTGGATTATTTGGACACTGCAGTGATGGGGGTTGTTTTCTATCTGAGTAAAAATGTATAATTCATAATTGTGTCAGAATTACTAGAACAGGGGCTTCTGGTTCCCGGTTTACACAGTTTATTTCATGTGTCTCTGACAGATCTGTCATGTTTCTGACGGAAATTTTTCTGGGAAATCAGGGAAGGGAGGATATGTGGCCTCCCCCTACCCAGGAGCAGTTTTTGGTGTTGGACTCGTAATTATGACAGTAATAATAAAAATAATACTTGACATGTACAGCATTTTATAGCAAAATAAAACTCTTTCACATAGATGAAACAGCACTTTATACAACAGATAATAAATTTAATAGGCTTTAATTGGCTAAGAGGTATTTTAGGCTAAAAAAATTAAAACAGCCAGGCATGCTGGTGTGCACCTGGGGCACAAGGATCCCTTGAGCCCAGGAGTTTGAGACCAGCCTGGGCAACATAGTGGGACCCCATCTCAAAAAAAAAAAAAAAAGTTAAAATGATTCACAGTGTTTCAACAATCTGATAAATGATGGAGCCATATTGTATTAAGGATAATGTAAGGTGTTCGGGTACACAGAGAACGGGATCACAGGTGACAGCGCCCATTGGCTCCTGGCTGGGCCGGATGGTCCCCGGTGGTGTTCTAGGGTGGTGGGTCTCCTGTTGTGAATCTAGGGCCTTGCCTGGAGGAGTGTCCGAAACAGACAGGCTTTGCCTCTGACTTGGCTCTGCCTCCATCTGGGCATTTGTGCCTGCCTGTCCTGCCACCGTGCCCTTTGCTGCCCTGTGTGCCCAGCAGCTCCCACGCTCCTATCTTTCTTGAGTCGCCCTTCCCCAAGGACTGACCTGGCCTGAGCCACGTGCCTGGAAGGCCCCACACTGTCGATGGATGATAGATTCTTGTGTGGTGCTTGCCAGGAAACTCAGGTTTTAAACAAGGGCTCTCTGGGACAGCATCCTCACCCCCGGGGTGATTCTGGTGTAGCAATTCCAGATGTCAGGGGAATGTGACGGGGGCAACTCCGAGAAGACAGGACTTCTGGTGGTGTCCTTCCCATCTCACCTTGTAGGTGGCCATGTTCCACCCCAAAGCTGGGGCCAGCCTTTACTCTGCCTTCAGAAAACTTACATTATTGACCCAACCAGAGCGTAGAGATACACAAACTAAACAAAGGAATGTTTTTGCCCTAAAACGCATGTACCTTTGCATCTTTGAGGGCGAACAGGGCAAGGCTTGTTTCCTGCAACATCTAAGCTCTGTCGTCATAACTTTGGCCTTATATTTCCCTTCCTTTATTAAGGAACATTTTTCATAAATAGATTTTGAAGGTCAAGTCAGAGAGCTAAACACATTCAGGAATATTAAATGAAAAAGCACCTGCTTTATGGGTTTAAAAAAAAAAAAGTAAGGTCTGCAGGGACTGGTCTGAAAAAACGTCCAAGCTATATTCTGAAAAAAATCAAGTTGCAAAACAGTATTTATAGTGGGCTGCCTTGTGAGAGGAAAGATGGCGGGGGGAGGAATGGATTTTTATGTTTGTTGCTGCGTGCATAAAGAAATTCTGGAATGATAACCAAGAAATTAATACAAGGGGCTACCTGTGTTGCAGGACAGGTGTGGGAAGGAGGCTTTCCATTATATACGTTTTTTATTGAACTGTATAAACCTATTTATTACCTATTACAAAATTAAGTATTCAGAGAAGCTCCCTATCTTGGCTCACTGCTCACTACCGGAGCTAACCTTGAGCTCCCTTCCCTGGCAGGTGAAGTCAAAGACGGTGGCTCAGTGTGTGGAGTACTACTACACGTGGAAAAAAATAATGCGGTTGGGGCGGAAACACCGGACACGCCTGGCAGAAATCATCGACGATTGCGTGGTGAGTGAAGCCGCTAAGCTGTTGCTTGCACTGGCGCGGCTCCCACCCCACACCCGAGTTAGTAAGTGGCTGGTGTTTGCTTTGGCTTTGCTGCCAAAACAGCTAGACAGCGGAGTGAGGGGAGGACAAAGGCCCCGCTCCCTTTCAGGGTGCAGGACTTGAGCTCTTGATGTAGGCGGAAGGCACCCTCAGGTTTGGCCTGGGGCTTGGTGTTTAGCTACAGGGGCGAGGGCCGGCTCGAGCTTCAAGGCAGGTAGGAGCCAGGAAAGTCAACCAGGCTAGTTCCAGCTTTGGTTTGGTTGGTTTATAACTGGGTGTCCTGACCCTATGGAATATTCTTTTCTGATCCTTCCGTGTCATAGATGCTATTGACCTGAGACCATAACATGCCTCAGAAAGATAAAGGAGCCCTAGGATTTTGCCGCAGTCCCTGTGAAGCGTGAGCAAGAGTAGCTCTGTCCTCCAGACAGTGGCCAGGAACTCTAATCACTGAGCAACTGGTTAGCAGTGTGCAGATGGTTCTGCTCCTTACATCACCGTGTGTCCCTGGCATTGATTTCCTTCATTAGCAGATAATGCAGAGTCACCTGCATGTTAAGGACACACTGAAGACATAAGATCTGACTAGTCTCTGAACCCTGTATTTGTGGCTTTGGTAATTACTGTCACTTGTGATCCTTGTCATTAACTCTCTCTGCATCCACAGCCAGGGAAATCTCTTCACACTCTGTGGAAAACATTACCTACCGTATTTATGTGTAGAAAAAATTTGTCTTACAACAAATGACTAAATTCTAGCCTCTGTCATCCTTGGCAAAAGTGTTTGGAATTCATGAACTATGCGGATATTTGTAACTATATTTTCATTCCCAATTGTGCCCCAGTTGTAAGGGTTATTAGCACGTATGTCGGTTATTTCCTGTAACAATTCAGTAGCACTTTCTTTGTGCCAGGCATTGTGCCAGGGACTTTATAAATACTAACTTATTGAATCCAATTTAATTCATTTAATGCCAATTCTGTGAGGTAGGAAGCTGAGGCACAGAGCTTAAGCACGATGGCATGGTCACACACCTGGTGCGTGTGCTGGGTGAGCCTGACCCCATGCAAGGCTGAGAGCAGTCACACAGATTTCCTTAGAGAAGTATAAAAACACCTGGACTCATTAATGCTTCAAAACCAAAGCTCTTAACTAAGAATTGATCCCAGCTACAAAGTAGTACACACATATATAAATTTATATTTGGGCCCAAATACCAGAGAAAATAGAAATGTGTACGATAAAATGATATTGCCATTTTTTCAATCAGAGATGGCAGTATTCTACATTCAGGGCTTCCTGTGACCAAGGTTTTGGTTTGACTGGTTTGAAGTAGGGATATGTGATATCAGAATAGCTTTTGCTCATCTGTGGCCTAATGTTTAAATAAACAGTATGACCTTCTCTGGTTCAGTCAGCTAAAAGCAACCGAATTCCCGCAGTGTAAACAGTAGTATGTACGCAGTGCTGTGGGTAACCTGAGGACGTTAAATGGCCTTTGCCTCCCCCCACACCACCACCCAGAGCATGTATCCTAGTTGGAAAGATGTCACATACACAAGTGGGAAGTTTACCATGAACCCCAAGAGTATTTAACAGCAGTATGAGATGTGAACCAGACAAGCTCAGATGTAGCCTTAAGGACTCTCTCACCCAACTCCACCATTTTACAGGCGGAAGGTTGAGACCTAGAGAGGGGACAGGGCTTGCCCAGGGTCACACAGAGAGCATTGCTTTCCAGATGAGTAGAACAGACATTAAACGGGGGGGCACACACACATTAGCCCTGCAGACCTAGGACCTGGCTCCCAGGCTTGCTGACATGTAACATGGGGCAGATGATTTGGAAAGTCCTTTCCAATTGTAGAATGTTCTGGGCTCTGTCAGTACCTTGTTTTGGAAGAGGGCAAAATGAGAGGATGTGGTCTCCCAGGGTAAATTGGTATCTCTTAGGCTTGGGTGTTACCTAGGACAGCGCCTGGCACAACATGGGCACTCAGTAAATACTTGTTGAATGAATGTTTTCCCGAGATAGGAGTCACTCTGGTTTGTGGAACATCCCTCTGCGAACTCACGGGAGGGAGATGGAAGGAGCACGGGGATGCTGAGCAGAGGAAGGCTGCTAATGGAGGTGTCACCGTACAGGGCAGGGCACCATCTTGGGCTGCCCAGGCTTTGAAGATGGGTAGAAAGGCCCAGGCCACAGCGTAGCCTGAGATTAAGGAGGAGAGGTTAAGACAGTGCCCGAGGGGGCCACACCTTCTTAGGCGTATTCACCAGGAACCGGTATTAGGCTGGGTCAGGAGCATCCACACCCTCTTCGCTTGTGAGCTTAGGAAAAGCAAAGGGCTTATGTGCAGAGATGACTCAGGCCCACAAAAACAACAAAATCTTGACTTAAGGCCAGCGAGGTAGTGCACAGCTCCTTTGTGGGAGCACAGTCAGCCTTCTGAACATAGTTTGCCAAGTGGAGATGAAAAACTGGGATCACACAAGGACTGAGGAGGATGCAAAAGGTGCAGTCCTAGGATGTGATCCTGCCCTTTGTCCTCTGGGCCTGCCTGGGACACCTGGGATGGCTCTCCTGGTCCTGTGTCTTCAGTGTCTTACTAAAGGGCAGGTGACCATTTCACTTCAGATGGAACATGAAGGAACATGCTCAGGTAGCTCAGGGGTCATTGAGGACTTCAAGGGGAGACGGGAACAGAAGGAGGTTTGAAAGGAATGATCACTCTTTAGGTAGCCAGGAGGTCAGCCGAGCACAGCTGCCCACTCAGCAGGGGCAGTTTGACTTCTGGCCTGAGCCGTCACAGGCCCTTTGCCCCTGGGGGACAGAGGAAGGGGGCCAAGGTGGGTGGGAGGAGAGGGTGCAGACCACAGCTTCCTGTCCCCTGCCTGTGCTCACACTCCCCCACTCAGGATAAACCTGTGGTGCTGGCTGTGACCAAAAGTCATCACAATCCAAGAAACCAAGCGAGGCAGTTAACCGATGTTGGAAAACAGCAGTCCGGGCTCCAAGGGCCAGGGCGGAGCTCACCCACGGAGTCAGCACCAGTGCCCTGCAGCGTGGCCCATCGACCAGGGCCTTGGGAAACATCCTCCTTCCCTTTGACACTTCAAGGCAACTGGCTCCAACGGTTTCGAGAGGTTTAGGATCTGTAGCTATTTACAGATGGACAGATTGCACTTGTGGACGTTTGCAGCAGGACCAAGGAGTGAAGAACACTGGGGTTTGGGAGTCAGGTCAGATTTTGAATCTCATTTCAGCTTCTTCACCAGCTATGTGACCTTGAGAAAATTACTTCTTTGGCCAGTTTCCTCAGTTGTTTAAAAAAAAAATTTGTACAATGTTGTGAGAACTAGAAATTTGTGTGTGTGTACGTGTACACGTGTATGTGTGTGTGGTGTCTGATTCATAGCAGGCATTCAGTACATTGTCATCATTATCATTAGTGACACTCAACACTCAGATCTGTATCTTTGGGCAAATTTGGGTTGTTTAGTGTTCGTAGTCTAACTTACCAATTTCTCATAATATGAATTCCATTTGCATGCCTGAGAAATAAAAATACCCTCCTCAGGGAACTCTTAACTGTGGACATCCAAGGTTTTGAGAACCATGTTAAATATATAACCTCCTCCCCACCCTGTATTTGCCCACCTTCTACTAATTTGGGAATATTGCTAAATGTTTTATTTCACAATACATCATAAAATGGCCAACTTGTTGATACACAGTTCTCCAAGTTAAGATTATTGTCCTCTTATCTTTGTATCTCTTAGTCACTTTGGTGAGCCATATGGCTTGATGATAAATCATTGTGTGATTTGTAGATTACCAGCTGAAATAAAGCCTGTCTAATTCCTGAGATATACATAATGACAGTACAGCATAATTTAATCTGTAATGTTGTGGTTATATGGAGTATTTCTTCTAAGAGTATATAAGCCCAATAATGGCATTGTGAGAAAATTGTAATTATAACATGTACCATGAAACAAATGCCATTCTCATTAAGAGTTACTGTGTAATTCATTTTAAATGCCAAATTGTAGGCCATGGTCTGCTTAATAATTGAGACCACAGTGTCCCCGTTCTATTAATATAAAGGAATGGGGCAAACCCTCAGAGTTGGACATAACGTGGTTTTGCCTGAAACTCTGGGACTGAAAGTTGGTGGAGTCCTACAGGAACACGACCGTCTATGTGAAATCAGCCTGTACATTCTGTGCTCGTAAGAGGCCTGCAGCTTATATCATAAACTGCTCTGGCAAATGTGTGAGACCTACGTCAGTGTTTGTTGAGGTCTTCCAGCAAATGCAATCATCACTAATTAATCCTATTTAACCTGCTGGAAACTGGGGCCATTTCTTAAATACATCCTGTTCGTACATCATCTTGAATATGCGTCTGCGTGATGTTAACTGTGGACAATCCTGAAACAGTAGAGGGCATGCCACCTCCCTCATTCTCACTGGCGTTGTGTTTCTTGCGCGCACACAAACCCCACGTCCAAACTGCAGAGGGGATGCGCATGGTTTCTGTGTCCCAGGGTGCTGCTACTCTCAGAAATTATTTTTATTGTTCTTGGAAATTCTTGCTTCTGGCTTCTAGGACTCATAGGCCCCCCCCAGACTTACGTCACTTGAGGGGTGAAGCCGACTAGAGCCCACAAGCTTGAGGTGGTGGGTGTGCAGAGAGAGCCTGTCAGAGACAAATGTCCTGTCAAGTCCCAGGCAGCTGCACATGCCTTTTCCTCCCTCGTTTGTAAGATGGGAGGGCTATTCACAGCCTATTTGGTGACACGGTAAATGTGAAAACACTTTGCAAACTGTAACATAAGCTGAAATGAGACTGATACAACATTGAATTCCCTTTCTCTGGTCCTCAGCTCTGGGCCTGCAGGAGCCAACAGCCTGTACCCCTATTCTGGGAAGGACGGAGAGAGCAGAATGCAGTAGTTAGTTGAGTAAGAGGTAGAATGAGGGCCTCCTGGGCCGCCCTTCCATCCCACGCACCCAGGGCACCCACTCCAAGCTGCCGCGGTGACTGACCTGTTAACCTTGAGGAGGGCAGGGACCTTCTGCTTAATTCTCTTGTGACTGTTGATCGGAAGTGGGGAGAGGGGACATAGAGGCAGAAGGGATAATTATTCACAGAAAACGTTTTCTTGTTCTTTTTCATACGATGCCTACAAGGTAGGAGAAAATGAGTGAATAGAAACCTTGAATACACTGCTTTTTCCAAGCCCATGGTCAGAGTCAAAAGAAAACAGCACATGAGAAATAAAAGGGACTCTTCCCTTCCATCTTCCCTCCTTTCGTTCTAGTTTCTGACGAGCCCAGAGCGGGAGTGTCCCACGTGCCATGTGCTCTCCATGCACCGTGGGTCGGATCAGGAGTCTTGTGTGGCAGTGCATCGTAAAGCCTGAAAAGCGATTATGATTGGTCTGCAGTCTGGTCCCCTAGGGGGGTTCCACAGCACTGTGACAGCTCGAAATCCCTCCTCACTGCTGCAGGGGGGCAGCGTTTTAGTCATTTTCAAGATCTGGTGGTGTTGAAGGGGCGATCTCTGCAGACAGAAATCTCTCCTCCGCCTCGGCATATGTTTATCTAAGTGATGAGGGGACCCAAAGTGGGGCAGGGGGACTGACTTCCTCGACCTCAAAACTCCAAGTGTACAGATAATTGTGCCCAGCGGGCTCTGCTGGCAATGCCCGATGCAGAAAGAAAGCGGCACAGCCCAGCATCCAGCCTGTCTCTCCTCCACCGGTCTGTGAGTTCCGTTCGTCACTAACAGTGTTATTTGGGGATTTTCCCCTCTTGCTTTTATTACCTTAACACTAGACAAGTGAAGAAGAAGAAGAGTTAGAGGAGGAAGAGGAGGACCTGGAAGAAGATAGGAAATCCACGAAAGAAGAGGAGAGTGAGGTGCCGAAGTCCCCGGAGCCGCCGCCGGTCCCCGTCCTGGCTCCCACAGAGGGGCCGCCCCTGCAGGCCCTCAGCCAGCCCTCAGGCTCCTTCATCTGTGAAATGCCCAACTGTGGGGCTGTAAGTGTCTCTGTGTCGTCTGGGGATCTGGGACAAGTGAGGGCCGTGCAGCTGTGCCTGGCTTTAAGAGACGACGCATTTTTGAAAGCGTGCGCTTTGAGCAGTGAAAGTGTGGCAGAGCGCGCTCGGGTTGCCATTGCCGCCTTACTCATCTGGCCAACAGGTTTTACAGGGTGTGTGTTCTGTGTCAAGTACAGAGCTGCATGTTGGAGGACACGAACGTCCCTGCCTACAGGAAGTGTGTCTTTCTGAGCTCTGCAGCGAGTGTTGGCCTCCAGTCTGTACTGGGAGCTCTGCACTCGCCTGGGCTGTGTGTCACACAGGCTTGTGCCTGGCAGTGTGCATTTAAAAATGCACCAGGGGAGCCTGCAGACAAAAATCGTCCTTTTATGACATAATTGCTTGCCCCTGCCGCCAGCAGCTTTGCCTGTCTGGAAGGTTTTGCATTTCGTATTTCATAAAGTGTTACTAATTCAAATGTCACTAATTCGAAATTTGAAAAAGTTGTTACAAAGATTTAGCTAAAGTTTCTTTGTACTCTGCGGGAGAAGAAAGATTTACTAAATAAATTAATCATGTAAACAGGCTAAAAGAGAGTCTCTATAATTACTTAGCCTAGTACTTTTCAAGTACTTTAAAAGCGTCATTTAGCTAAAATAAAACAAGTTCACCATTTGGTCATTCCTAGCACTAGAGAAAGGCCTTACAGAATCTGTACTGGCCTAGTCTAAAGCCCCGTATGTATTTTCAAGGATGTCTTTAAAGGTTGTTTACTTTGGACTCTTATTCTCCCACTGGTCCGCCACTAGTCTGAACTGGGGAACTTTTCCCAAATCAGGTTTCTTAAAGCCAGGCACACCTACGTAGGCAAGTTCTAGAGGTATTACCCCCAAAATGAGAATGCTGCTCCTTTCACAAGAAGTCCCGTTTTCTGCAGTTTAGAGTCTCATCTTCACTTGAACATGATGTAGGACAGTACTGTTTCCCTGAGTCTATTGAAGGCTGCTTATGGAGTCTGTCACTTAGATGGAGAAAGCAACAGTCTTTAAAATTTTTAGATCCTAAAACAGAAATTCACTTGATTCACGTTTAAGAAAAAATGGAAAAGTAAAAAGAGAAATATGTATGTGTGTGTGTATATATATATATATATATATATATATATAAAATACCAATTTTGCATTAGCTTTGGAGAAAACAGAAGAAATTGCTAGCTTGTTTCCATCTTTGATGTTTAGTGACCTGGCCTCTTCACTCCATCATTGCCATTTTGTATAGAGCGCTTTGGTGCAGGGATGATGAAGATGTGACTTTAAATGACAGTATTTCTTAGTGAATTTGTTCAGAAATCGGATGCTTCCTCAACTCCTAGTTTTGGTATACAGTAAATTGTTTACCAAGTGGGAAGTCATTTTTTTTATTTTTCCCAATCAGAAATGCTCCACGAGGTAGATATTTTTTAATGATTTTTTTTTTTTTTTTTTTTTTTTTGAGACAGAGTCTCACTCTCTCACCTGGGGCGAGTGCCGTGGCGTCAGCCTAGCTCACAGCAACCTCAAACTCCTGGGCTCAAGCGATCCTACTGCCTCAGCCTCCCGAGTAGCTGGGACTACAGGCATGCACCACCATGCCCGGCTAATTTTTTCTATATATTTTTAGCTGTCCAATTAATTTCTTTCTATTTTTTAGTAGAGGCGGGGTCTTGCTCTTGCTCAGGCTGGTCTCGAACTCCTGAGCTCAGAACGATCCGCCCGCCTCGGCCTCCCAGAGTGCTAGGATTACAGGTGTGAGCCACCGCGTCCGGCTTTTTAATGATATTTTAGAAGTCACGGGGGAAAAAGCATGCTGATTTTATTCCTTGCCTAATGGTGGAGGCTTTGGTTTCTAAATTGGCAACAGATTATTTTCTCTGTAGGACAATAAACAGAGCCCATGAACTTAACACAGAGCAACCACTGCAGCTGGACAGCTCAGCGGGTACTCCCTCCGATGAGTTTAACAAGCTCAAAGTTGGGGCTCTTGGGATTCAGGGGTGTGGAATACATCCCTTTATAGCAGTGGTTCTGAACTGGGGATGGTGTGTTCCCCCAAGAATATTTGGCAATGTCTGGAGACATTTTCGTCACTACTGGGAAGTGCTACTGCCATCTGGTAGGTAGAGGCCAGAGATACTGCTAAACACAGTACAACATTGGCACCCACAACAGGAATTATTCAGCCCAAAATATGCTGAGGTCGAGAAGCCCTGCTTTATGGCAAGCTTCGAAATACTGTCCAGGTCCTTCCTCTTTTATCACTCTGTATTAAAATTTGGGGTTTTAAACATCGTTTCAATAAGGGACTACTGATTGAGGCTTCGTTTAATGTATAGGTATGTCAGAGTACCGAATCAATGTCTTTCAAACGGTTCTTGGGGTGCTAGGGCTTCTTGGGGGTACATAGAGCTGCGCAAACAGAGTGGGTTCTGGGGTGCTGTCTCCATTGCAGCCAGAGCACCTCTGCTTTTAAGTTGAGCTTGAGCTTTTGAGTAAGACCTGATTTGTTAAAAAAAAAAAAAAAAAAAAAAAGGAGGAGGAAGGGAGAGAGGGAGGAAGTAAAATAGGAGGGAGGGAGGGAAGTAATTTTTGACTTAAAAAAAAGTTTGACAGTTGGTCCAACCCCCTCATTTTACAGATGAAAAAAATAATAATACTAAAGTGTACAGAAGGGAACTGGCCTAACGGCTTCCCTGTTAGTTCCAACAGAGTGGCTCTAGACCCCTGTCTCCTAACTTCCAGATGGCAGCTTTGTCCTTTGTACCGTGCCACACTGCCTCTTGCCTTCTGGTCATGACCATGATGAGGTTGTCATTGGCACAGCAGTTGTGGTTGTGGTGTTTGAGCCTTACTTTCATGGGGTATGCCCAAAGTTTGCTCGTACAAAACCCTCGTGCCCATTGTAGACACTGTTAAAAGTATCACATGTTCACCATTGAGTAACTAATAACCCTGATTTCCTTTTCAGGACTGTAGATGTCATGTCACTCCCTTTCTTCCCCAGGTGTTCAGCTCCCGACAGGCACTGAACGGCCACGCCCGCATCCACGGGGGCACCAACCAGGTGACCAAAGCCCGAGGTGCCATCCCCTCCGGGAAGCAGAAGCCTGGCGGGGCCCAGAGTGGGTACTGCTCGGTGAAGAGCTCTCCCTCGCACAGCACCACCAGCGGCGAGACAGATCCCACCACCATCTTCCCCTGCAAGGAGTGTGGCAAGTAGGTGCAATGGGACCAGGGACTAGATCTAAGTTTTTGATGGATAATTGCTCTGTGAGGACCAGGCCCAGGTGGCCTGAGGTTTCTTCAGCCGGAAAAAGAACCTGGAGTCCTAGACTCTTGAAACTCTTACTCATCTTTGGGATCTGTACTGTGGACCTCATCTCTGGCTCAGAATGTGGCCATTCTGACATCTTAGAGCCTGCTAAGGATGGACATCTTCCGAGAGTGAACCTCTAGTGACAAAACTTCACTCATTTCCAGAAATGCTGGGTGGGACTCTGATTCCCACTTCTTCTCTTCACACCTAAACCATATTCATTAGTGTCGCTCTCTTTGCATCCCTGCAGAATGATTCGAGAATGTCTGTAGAACACCTAATCAGGAACTCTCTATAGCAGAGATGGCTCATACATGGTCCCCTACCACTACCGCTCACGTCTCTGCCCAGGGCAGACATCACTAATCAATCACCACACTCTGCTGTCACATTAAGACAGGTCCGCAAATCCTTTTCATTGTAATGTTGGAAGCTGGCACAACCAATTGATCAAAGTTGACACATGAGATAAAACCTATTTGTCATCCTGCCTCTTTAGGTATAATTTAAAACAACTAAAAGGGAAAGGTGACAGGAGGTGGTAATGATAACAGCTAGCATTTACTGAACACTTATTTTGTTATATACTTTATGTGCATGAACTCATTTAATCCTTACACAGAAACTCTGTGTAATGCAGATACTGTTTCTATCCTCATTTCACAAATAAGTGTTTAAAGTTAGGTAAAATGACTTGCCTGGGGTCACCCCTCCAGTAGAGAGCAGAAATGAGATTCAAACCCGGCTTTGTCCAAATGCAGAGCCTGGGCTCCCAAGCACTGCTGCACGCTTTATTTACTTTAGGTAGAAAATACCGTTGATGGTGAGATGCTGATTCCCTCCCACGGCATGTGGTAGAAAATTCCAGTCTGCTTCTCAGTGAGTCTGCCTGACTCGACGAGTATCACATTGTCATTCTCTTCCCATAATTCCCGATGCCTTGAACGTGGAGAGAAGTGTTATCTGGACAGATGCCAACCAGGTAGCTGCTGAACTCTACCATGAACACACCCCTAGTTGTAAGCGAGACCTAGTGGGACCTCTACTGTCCTATCTTAATGGAATAGAGCAGGTACCTTAGTATTAATAGCAACTGCCATTTATCAGGCACTCACATGTGCCCAGCACTGTTTTAAAGGATCTTTTACATGTTGGTCAATTTTGTGTTGCTGTAACAATACCACAGACTGGATAATTTAAAAAGAAATTCATTTCCTGTAGCTCTGGAGACTGGGTCAAGGGACCTGCATCTGGCAAGGGCCTTGCCATGTCATCCCATGGCAGAAGGGCAGAGAGAGTAAGAGATTGAACTCTCAGCCTCTAGCCCTTTAATAGTTGGTATTGACCCATTCATGAGGTGGAGGCCTCATGACCTAGACACCTGCCATTGGGCTCCACCTCCCAACACTGTCGCACTGGGGATTAATTTCCATTTCCAATATATGACATTCAACCCATAGCCCTATGAGGCAGGTACTTTCAGTAGCTTCTTTTTACAGGGAGAAACTGAGGCACAGAAAGTGGCCAAGTGGGGTTTCAGACAGTGCAGGCTGGCCTGGCCTTGTGCTCTTAGCCTCTGCGCTGTGCTGCCTCTGAGTCACCCTAACGCAGCTCGGTGCACCCACCGAAGCGAATTGGAACTAGCCATCTCTTACCCTCTGTGAAGCGCGGGGGCGGGAGAGATGGGTCTAGGTGCTGGCCTCCATGCTCTGCTGTCCTTGAGAGCCCGGACGTGATGTCATCTTCATGTCACCACCCACCAAACACTGAGTGAACCGCAAAGACACAGGTCCCTGCATTGAACACGAGGCTTATTTACTTGAAGTAATAGTGGACCCACCCTGAGCTGACTACACAGTTATCCCCCACCTGTTTGTCCCAGAGTGCAAGTGGGGGGACATCAGGGTCTTGCCAGTCTCCCCTGAGAGGAGCCAGCACCTTCCACTGACTGGGCACAAACAGGCTACAACTCCATATTCCACCAGGTGGAGACAAAGGATGGTTTAACAGAACAGAAATTAGTATTTCATGCTTTCTGGCTGTCATTCAGTGGCATCTGTTAATATTAAGTGTTGCTGTTATTGTTTGTCTTGTTTTTAACGTTGCTTGGAAACTTTTCTACCTGACGTCCAGTTAAGATTTCATAGAAAATAGAAATGTTTCCTGTGGTTTTTCAGACTGGGAACAATATGAGGCAAATATTCACAGAGTGCCTCTTTTAGCTGCTGAAATTATGTTCATACATTTAAGTTTTCAGTATGTCCAAATGGAATTGTGACTTTTCAAGCCTGTTCGACTCTGGCCTTGGAAATTGGGGTTGGTCTTTTTTTCCTTTATCGGCTCAGGAATGAATATAGAGTATTTCTGCCAGACCCTCTCTATAAATAGATAGTCTCACACCTGGGAAACCTTTTTCTGAGAAAGGTCCAGATAGTAAATGTTTTAGGCTTTATGGATCGTGCTGTCTCTGTCACATCTGCTCAGTGTTGCCACTGTAGTATAGAAGCGGCCATAGACGATACGTAAATAGATAAGGCTGTGTGCCAGTAAAATTTTATTTACACAAATTGGTTCGATTTGGCCCACTGACCATAGTTCGTAGACCCCAGGTCTAGAGGATTAACCCCAGAATACTATATCCTCCTGTCCCAGCGTTTCCCAACCTTAGCACTATTGATATATCGAGTCTGATGATTCCTCGTTTGGGGAAGAGGGGCTGTCCCCTGCATTGTAGCATGTTTAGCAGCATCCCTGGGCTCTATCCACTGGACACCAGAAGTACCACTGCCCCCACCACAATTGTGACAACCCAAACTGTCTCCAGACATTGCCAGATGTTTCCTGGGAGGCCAGGTCTCCCCGAGCTGAGAACTTATTTTATTCTAAAGCCAACAGTAGGAAATTGTGATGATACACTGGCCAACAAGAAGGGGTCTCACATGAAAAGGGGTGGTAGATGCAGCTCAGAAGTCAAGCACAACAAAGACAGAAGAAGGCCATTGGCCGCACAGTTACTGGTGACCTTGAGAAGGGCAGTTGGGCTGAAGCGGAGGGTACAGTGTCCTCCTATTGGAGAGGCTGGCGGAGACCCACCAGTGTGTGTGGGCAGATCCTTCCGGAATTTTGTCCGTGTTAGAACATGTGGAGAAAGGCAAATAAATAAATAAGCAAGTAAGAATTTGGCTGTGGAAGAACAGGGCCAGAAGCCAGAGGGGGATAACGGGTTGTTTTGTGATGTGACCTGTCACAGCTCATGCGCACGACGCGGGGATTCCCCAGCGCAGCAGGTTTAGCTAGTGACAGGGATGAAGGGCAGGTGCTCCAACCCCAGATGGACAGCAGGGCCCCTGGGAGTTCCTCCTGTGTCATCACAGGAAGGAAGCCTGCCGCCCCATCAGTGTGTTCCTGTCCCCATGCCCTTTCCTTGTAATGCTTGGGGAGGAGGGAGAAGAGGTGACAAGTCATAGGAGGAGAAGGTCCTAGAGGCCAGGGACTCTGTCATACCACACACCCCCATTCCCTGCGGGATACCCAGATTTACAAGAATTCACACCCCCTTCTGAATTTCATATGCTTCTTATTCTTTATTTTTAGGGTCTTCTTCAAGATCAAAAGCCGAAATGCACACATGAAAACTCACAGGCAGCAGGAGGAACAGCAGAGGCAAAAGGCTCAGAAAGCAGCTTTTGCAGCTGAGATGGCAGCCACGATCGAGAGGACTACGGGGCCGGTGGGGACGCCGGGGCTGCTGCCCTTGGACCAGCTGGGTCTGATCAAACCCGTCAAGGATGTGGATATCCTCGACGACGACGTTGTCCAGCAGTTAGGAGGCGTCATGGAAGAGGCCGAGGTCGTGGACACTGATCTTCTCTTGGATGATCAAGATTCAGTTTTGCTTCAGGGTGACGCGGAACTGTAAAGCCCTGCTTGTCGCTTAGAGACAGTGAAAACCCATGGCCTCCGTCTTCATCAATCAGGAAACCCGGACTGCCTGCTTGTTTCGTAACCCTTTAAACTACCTGTTTAAAAAGTGGTTGTTTTATTCAGGTTTAGGGAAAAGAAAATCCCTCTTCTGTTCCTTTTATTTAAAGAAAAATTGTTTTTGTGGGGGTTGGGGGGGAATAAATAATTGGCACAATGATCTTTAAGAGGTGTTTCATCGGGGCTGCATTCTCACAAAGCCATCCCCAGCAGGGAGTGACTGGACATTCATGTTCCATTGCTTTCAGAAATCGACCGTCGTGGTTGCCCTTTATCCCAAAGCTCGCTGTAAGTGTGTGTGTGAAGCAGGCTGCCCTCTCGTGCTGGGGCCATGGGCCATCTTTTCCCACCAAGAGTTCTTTTTATTCTGTTCTGACCTCATTCCGTAGTTTGCAGTGAGCTTGGCGTCTTTGTCAGGAGACTCTATGGTAAGGGGTAGCTTTCCAGGGGCACAGCAAGCCTCGTGTTTCATATACGTCATGTGAGGGGTTGACCAAGTGTGAAAATAGGTTTCCCCTGCGTTGCCTGTCACTCACTCTTTTGCAGGAATGGAGTACTGTATAATTTTAGGCTTTCACTCCCAGCAGTGATTTACCAAGGACCTGGTTAATAGAGCAGTGGTCCTCTTGCATGTTCCTTGGGGACTGGTCAACTCTGAGCAGTGGGTGGCAGAGCTGTGTTTTAGCATGAACTGACTAGAGACCTATCTGGAAGCAAATACCCCGATATTAAGTTGCCAGGAGGACTGCTTTTGGTTTAGGGTGGTTGAAGGGTTCATCCTGAAGTACCTGGAATGCGAGGACGTTTTCTTTTGCCCAGAAAAGTAGATCAGAAGAGCCTATTCTTTTTGCAATACCATTAATGGTTAGCAGAGTTCTGAAATTACTTTGTGCCACTTGGAAGTACTGTGAAACCTCATTCACTTGGATTTTGCTGTAACTCACATCTGCTGGACTGAAGTTTAGCCATGAGAGTTTTCTAACACATACAATAGCAAATACAAGAGAAAAAGCATCGAAGACCAACGAAAATGGTGTCACGTACACTTTAGCTAAAATGTTTGCGTTCAGACAACGAATGCATTCATTATAAGTCACTTACCAAAGCACTTCTAGACTTCTCCAAACTACATGACTTTGCCCTGCCTCCTCCTGTCCCTGTCAGCAGGGTTGCTGTTTGTACTTGAAGGTAATAAACCTATAATCCTTCAAAAATGTCGTTTAGCCCAGACTTTTGAGCTGAGTCAGACTGACCCATCCCACTGTTGGGGCAAAAGTCAGACTGGGATGCAGCCCCAGCACAGAGACGATCCTGCTCGTGGCTCCCTCTTCAGTGTTAATGCTGTGTGACTTCGGTGCAGGTGTTTGCAGGCCTCAACCCCACCCCAGGTATGCTGGTTCCCAGCTCCGTGTAAGTGTGGCTATCATGCTAGGCCACTCCGGTGGCACATTAATAGCTTGACATTAGAATATCCGTGGAAGCATGAGTTTGACTCTGCAGAGGCATTTAGCACACACTCGTAGGGGCCAGCATGGCCCACAGCAGCCCCACACAGGCAGTGGTCTCTGAATCTCAGGAAAGCCATGGACAGAAGAAAAATGCAGACATGCTTTTCATTTCCATCATTCTGTTTTCAGAGAAGAGGTCTTAAGAGTTTTCATTCTTCTTTTGTTTAGAGAATGAAAATTTCACTTGCTGCCGTTTTGGAAAGTTTATTCCATTCTGCTTTTTATCTAAGCAGTTTTGAGTTAAGAGCTGCCTGGGCAGTGTGCCTCAACTTTGTGGCAGAATGATGACAGAACCATTGCACTGTCATGTCACTGGCTTATCATCTGTCCCCGTCACTGCTTCCCTCCACTCAACCAGTGTCCGAGGGGGAGTCTAGAATATTCTGCTGTTGGGTCTATGGAAGCTGATCTATCAAAGGAGCAAAAATCCAGAAAAATGTTTATAAAGCAAATGTATTCCTTGTGTTTGAAGACTTGCCCAGCTGTTCCAGTTTTAAACATTAAAAATAAACTGAGTTGCCATGGCAAAAATATAATGCACAATTTACTTTTAATTTTCCATGCAGTATAGCTTAAGAATTTTTGACTTGAAATAACCAAAGAACTCCTCCTTAATGAGACAGTTCAAATTCCTGAATTAGTATTTCTTGACTATCAACTTAAAGAATTGACTTCCTAGTAAAATATTGCACTTATTTTTTTTTCTGAAATTATTCTGCCTGCATGTATGTGTTGTGTTTTAGCTTCCCCCCACCCAACCCGCACCCCAATGAACTTTTCTTCCTAATGGTTAATGTCTTCAACTCGGTTACTGTTTACTATCAGATGGTTTTTTCATTAGTGAATTTAGACCTCTTTGAGAAAGCTTGTATATAAAAAGTTAACAGATATATTTTATGGAAAAACCCATCTTATTTTCAAATATATTTAACTGCTGTTATATTTTATTAGAGGAAGGTTGTAAATATTTTCTAGGAGTTCTATTGTAAAGAAAAGTATTTTTGAAAAAAATTAATGTAATAAAAAGGAAAACATTTTTAAATAGCGGTTGTGATTGCTTCCTGTCCTGGCTTCATTATGTTCTATTCTCAGCAAATGACTTGCATGCCTTCCATAGCGGGATGTAATTTATTCAGGTTTGCACTATTTTAAGTCGACATCATAATATCTAGTGTGCTTAACTGTATTTTCCCGGAATGCAGGTCTCTTGGTCCATATCAAAGCACTATGTATAGCATATTCATAATTTTTCTTTTGTAATGTGTGTATTTTTAATAAGGATTTTATGTAACATTTTGGCAAAAAGAGGACAGTATTTTCTAGTGAATTTTATAATAACATTTTGCTAAAAATGTTTCTTCCTAGGTCAGTTTTTGTTAAGGTGAACCAAAAGTCTTATTTTACCAGGGGTTTTAAAAAGTTTGAAGCTTGAAAGCAAAGTTATATTTAAACATCATATGTAACAAATAAATAAAGATGTTTTATAGACTTGTCCTAAAAAGGTGCATTCCTTTTAAAAAAAAAAAAACTGGGTCATTCTAGGTTGTTCCCCCCCCCCCACCCGAGTGATAAGCATTTTTTTTTTAATTATCACAATACTTTCTCAGAAAGAGAAGCAGGAGACTTTTCCTTCACAGGTTCCAGTCATTAGCCTTCTCAGAAATTGATTACAGTTCCTATAAGTGGGCATTCATCAAATAGATGTAACCAAATAGCCACTGTCATATTTATTTGTGAAAACCTGATTCAGTATTGCATCAGCTGCTCTTAAAATAAAATATCTTTTTGAGTTTCATTTGGCTTTAATATTCTTTCTTTCTAGCCACTGAAATGACTCCTCAATGCTGACTAATGTGAATTTACCTGTTACCTGGTTTCTGTAGACATCAGGTTTAGAGGTCTGATCAGGGAGCTTAGTATTACATGCAAGTATCTTATCCTCCACAAAATCTACGTCCACCCTGATTTATTGGATTTTAAATCTTCATTTCCAAATTTCAATAAGTAAGTTTACTTTTTAATGGTCAACAGAAAACTTTAGAAGAAATTTGAAATTCTAGAGTATATACAGAATTTGCTTCAGGTGGGCAGTTCTTATTCAAGATCTTGGCTCTTTTGGTTTTCTACTTTAATTTTAGCTATTAATTTTACTCCTTTGTCCAAGAAAATAGTTACTCCTCTAGAAGCAGTGTGCATTTAGCCAGTGTTACAAATTTAAAGCCTGCTTCCAGGGGCCTGGGTGTCCAATCGGAAGACTTTTTTCTTAGTCCTCATGAGCCAGCGTGTACCAGGCACTACTACATATTGTGTTATACGTGGGGGAGGAGAGTGTATAAAGGTGGCTGTACATGATTCCTTCCTGCCAAGGAATGTAATGCTTTGGAAGATGTATGTGGGCCTGGGAACAGATCCAATTCCACCATTGGGATGAGCAAAGGTCGTGTTTTATTAATATTCTGAACCTCCTCACCATCGCCCACACATATATAGCAATTTATAGCAGGTGTGCAGCAACTATTTGTTAAATTAATTACCTCTCTGGTCTTCCAGGTATGCTTATCCATGCATGTGTGTGTGTGTGTGTGTAAATAAAACCTCTTTGGAGTTTACCTAAAGTCAATTCTAAATTCCATTTACTCCCTGTCTGCCAGCATCAGCCACAGCCAGATAGCTGAGACGTGCTCTAGGAATGTGGATTACTTTTACTGTTCACATAGCAAAACATAATTAGGAAGACATTTTAAGAAAGTGAATAATCTATTCCTAAATGGACTGTAAGTGATCTTTGGATTGCAGATATCCCTGTAGAAAAGAGCCAAGGGGCTGATTATTTCCTTTATGTAAAAGAATCATTTGAAAACAGAACAACTAGTGCAATCAAAATATGATTGGATTTCAACATACAAATTTTGGGGACAAAAAAATAAAAATACAAATATGATTGAACTTAAGAATATTTGATGTATCTATGTTTATTTTTCATAGATATATATAGCAAGCAAGGTTTACTTACACCAACTATGTAGAATCACTGGCCTCCTGTTCATCTGCATGAGGTCAGATGTTTGAAAGTTTAGGCTGTAGGAAAGAGACCCATAGTGGATAGGCCAAGCTTCAGAACCCTGTCCCTGCCCACACACCATGCCAAAGAGCCCTGTCCACAGCCCTGCTGTTGGCAAAACCTGGTTCTGCCCTACAATGACTGCCACCTTGCCCCAACTAATGGGACCAGATTGGCACCTGACTCGAACACATTATTAGGCCCATAGGCTGTTTGGTGACACATGACATGGCTTAGCCCAGAAGTCAAAAGTACCAAATCAAATTCCCACATTTGAGAGTATGAATGAAGAAACTTGGTGAGCCAAAAGCACCAAGCAGTGGCCACATGCCAAGCAGAGCCCTGAGGGAGTACAAACTATTTGTAAGCAGAGAAAGCCCATCATTAAAAAGACCATGTTTGGCTGCTGAGGAGTGGATAGGGTATCCAGGCCCTAAGAGTGCTTTGAGCACACTCTTCCAGCTCCAGCAGCACTCCAGGCCACACATGTCTTTAAAAATAAACCCCTTTTTCTTTTGGCGTGGTGATAGAGTGGTGAGTATCTCTATTCCTTTCATCCAAAAGAGACTTACATAGAAATGGACCTCATCATAGAATCAGTACCAGCCCACTGCAGGGCTAGATAAGGCACTGAACTAGATTCCAATGATGGTTATTGATTCAGCTGTAACTCACCGTATGACCTTGAGTGAGTCATTTCATCTCTGAGCCTAAGTTTTCTCAGTTATAAAATTAGGATAAAATTCATGTCTTCTGGTGAGGATCAGACTAGGTAACTTAGGTGAAAGTCATTTGCAAGCTGTAATGTCACCATCATTATGGCTGCAGAACACTCACCCAACTGAGGCTACTTAAAGGGGACAGAGGCAGGCTGAGGAGCCCTCACAGAAGTGCCATTTGGACAGACAGATGCAAACTTAGAAGCAGCAACAGAGTTGGGGGCGGAGAAGCTGTTGGGAAACTCCATTGGCTGTGAGAGACCACCTTAAATCTCACAATTCAGAGAGAAAGCCTAATTCCAAAAAGGGCACTGGGCGGTCTGCCAGGGTAGGACACAGCCAAATCCTGCAGAAGCGCACACAGGTGAAGTGTGGTGTTTCCATATGCTGGTGTAGGACCACACCAGACATCTCAGCCACACTTCACATGGACTGAATTCTAGTGAACAGGGGCCAGCCTGAGGGGCAGGAAAACTGGTTTCTGCTCCTAGAGCTTTCATCAACTTGTGCGATGTTAGGCAAATCATTCTCCTCCTTCCATGGTTCTCTTGCCTGCAAAATAGTGTAAGTAATATCTACTTGTGTTGAGAAAACCAACATTATATTTGCACAATATTTTATTTAGATGCTACAAAATGTTCTCATAAACTCAATTTTTTTTTTGTTTTTAATCTTCTTAATAACTTCGTGAAGCAGGTAAGGTAGAAACAACTTTATATTGCAGATAGTGGGTGACATTGATTGTGTATTATTATGCGGCCGGCAGTGTACTAAACTTCATACCTCAGTATTTCATTTAATTCTCATGGCAACTATTTGAAGTAGGAACTATTACTACCATCTCTATTTGACATATGAGAAAACTGAGGTTCAGGGTGCGGAAGTAACTTGCCCAAAGTCACTCAGCTAAGTGGTAAACCTGAGATTAGAAATCAAATCTCCTGATTTTAAGTCCAGAGTTGTCCTTTATTCCAAGTTGCATATGTGAGAGCACTTTGGGAAAACAAAACATAAAAATTTGCACAAATGAAAAAAATTTTATTTCAGAAAATCCCAGTTATCAGCCTTTTTACTGGGAACTAAATTATGGTGGACAATAATAACTAAAAATATTTTTGGCTTGTTGTAGTAGGCAAAGGCAGCCATTATAAATTCTCAAATACTAGAGTAAGATAAGGATATAAATGATTTAGGAAGAACAGTAGGACGGTGATACACAAGAGGGATGGAGCACAACAATTCCGTCTGGTGTGGGGAAGGAAGGTAGGATTAGGGGACGTAACTTGAAGGCTATTGCAACAAGGTAACGGGGTGAGAAATGGACTCAATAGTAGTGGTAGACTTGTTTTCTTTTAATAAAATAAAGATTTTTGTTAAAATTTTGAAAAAATATAAGAAAATAAATCAACTATTATTCTACTACCCAAAGATAACCGCTATCAATATATTAATTATATATTTTTTCCAAGCATGAATTTTATGTATGCCTCCAACAAAACAGTAACCACATAGCACAAACACGACTGGAAGGGGAAAACACTGATGGGACTCAATAACTATCTAGATTGGGCTTAAGCAATTTTATCTAGACCGGTTGTCAGCCAGGAATTGTACCACCCTTAAAAAGCAAGTTGTCACGTCTCTACAGTTGTTCCTGTGCCCGAACAGGAGGATATACTCTCTCCTTTTGCTGAACTCTATGGTTTGAGGACGTCGCCGTGACCTCGGAAGTGATCCTGAGAGGTCGGGACAGCAAGATGGCGGCGCGGACAGCGTTCGGAGCTGTGTGCCGGCGCCTCTGGCAGGTACGGGGCGGGCTGGGGAGACTGGGCAGGCTTACGAGGACAGTTGCCACTAAGTCTCGCTGCCACCCGCTGTTCTGCCCATCATGAGTCTTCCCGATATTTATCCCTCACCTCGGGCCATTTACAGCAAGGTGGCGAGAAAGGGGCTAGTTTTATCTAGAATTCTCTCATGGAATTAACCGTAAGTTAAAGAGTCAAGGGGAAGATAGGAACAAGAAGAATCGTAGAGTGTCAGAACTAGAAAAGATATTGTACTTCATATGTTCCAAAACTTCTCCTTTCACGTTTTCAAAATCAACTGAGGCTCAGAGAAGACAGGAAACTTTCCTCATGAAAATTAGGGGCTGAACTGGAGCAAGATCTCAGACACTTCCCGTGGAACTCAGTTGAGGTGTCCTGACATCCAGGGATTGTGAGTTTTAGATGAAGGTTCTGAAGTCAGAGGAGTGGGTTGGGTATCTTCTGCACGGTTCTTTGGAGAAGCAGTAAAAACTTAAGTAGCGATTCTCAAACTTTTTGGCCATGGGACCACTTTACACCTTTAGGATTGAGGACTCTAAGAGCTTTTGTTTTTGTGGGTTTTAGCTGTCTATGTTTAGCTTTTTAGAAAATAAAACTGAGAATCTTAAAATTACGTATTTGTTTAAAACTAACACTAACATTACCTCTTAACATAATTAGCATTTTATGGAAAATAACTATGTTTTCCAAAACAAAAACAGATTTAGTGAGGAGTGGCAATGTTTTACATTTTGACAAGTCTCTTTAATGTCTGGCTTAGTAGAAGACAGCTGGATTCTCATTCAATCTTTTGCTATATCACACCTCTTGCGGCCACAGGAAAACGACACTGGTGAGAGAATGAGAGTGGGAAAGTTGTAAATAACGTCATAATATTACTATGAAAATAGTTTTGATTTTTTAGACACCCTGAAAGTATGTCAGAGACCCCTGCCCAGAAGTCCTCAGACCACACTTTGAGAACCACTGTTTTTAAGAAGAATCAGATGGTGTTAGGGGTTGAAATTTTTATCTACTAGACTAAGAGAAACTTATCCAGACAGTCTTCCTTCCGGCTCCCACCTCAAAAAATAAAGAAAAAAAAATTTAAGAACTTCTTAAGGTTGATTTATATAACAGCACTTTAGTCTCCCACTTTTAAAAGCAGAGGTTTGTAGTGGGAGAACATGACTGGGAAGTGTCATATTCTTTAGGCCTGTCCTCCTTTTTGCAGAAGTGGATCGTGGAGTCACTGGCATAAATGTGGAGAAGGGATTTTCTATGTGATTATGTATAAAGAATGGCGAATGCCTCGTACAACCTTGCATTGTGCCTGCTTTCCTTTCTTCTTTGGTTTTTCTCCCTTGATCTATGGAAGAATACCGGAAGTTTTGATTTGTCTTCATCTTGGGAAAAGAGAGGAAGAAGTACAATAAACTAAGAATAGGCTTCTTAAACATATTTAGGTGACCTTCAGTTTTAATTAACTTTACTTGTGCTAAACTGCTCTTTTCATCTTCATTGTATTTCTTTTTTTTGAGATGGGCTTTCACTATGTTGCCCAGGCTGATCTCAAACTCCTGGGCTTAAGTGATCCTCTGGTCTCAGCCTGGAGTAGCTGTGACTACAGGCATAAGCAATGTATTTTTAAAGTGCTTCCACTTTCTCAGGTTACATACTTAAATCTCAGGAAAACTTAAAGGATAAACAAGTAGATGGTATATATAGTACCTTTAAGTTTCCTAAAACTAGAAACTTTTGTTCCACCAGGGGGAGCTGACAATAAAGGATTTGGAAATGCTGGATTGTTACTGTGTATGTCACAGTAGTTAACGATGGGTATAAATTCCAGTGTGTATTTGAAATTAATAAGCTAGTTATCCCAGCCAAGCCAGGAAATACATATGCTTTAAAAGATGTATGAAAGCTTCAACAGAAGGTACTTTAGAATTCTTATTCCAACTGTTAATAAATTAGATTATAAAGCTACTTAGTAGTTTTTATTGCTTTAAAGTATTCAGGCAAAATAAGTTTATATTGAACTACAATCTGTAAAAAATAATGGGAAAATGAAATCACATGTTGTTTCTTGATGTCCATGTGTTTAATTCATACCCTTTTTTAATGTGGGAATTGCTTTTTCAAAAAAGTTCTTCTCAGCTTTAAAAGATAGAAATTCTTTAGTATTTTGAGACTGCTTTTTGATTATCAACTCTACCATTGTCCCCCTTTTTTTTTAAAATGAAATCAGATTCAGCCATTTTAGTTACCCAGGTACCTTCATCTGAAATAGTGAGATTTCCCTTTATTGAAGCATCGTACATGTTTTGGTTTTTAGTGGAAACTATGAATGGTTTGGTAATCAACTTTAATTCTAACACGTGTTCTTCTCTCCCCTACTTTTTTTTTTTTTAAGGGCTTGGGCAATTTTTCAGTAGACAGTTCTAAGAGCAGTACAGCCAAAAATGGTGGCTTTCTTCTGTAAGTATACAACTGGGTGTGCTAAATTGAACAGGAAAATAGGCTCTTGTGCTGTTTTACTTAGGTTTCTCTTTTTTCCTATACATAGCAGTACCAATATGAAGTGGGTACAGTTTTCAAACCTACATGTTGATACCCCTAAGGATTTGACCAAACCTACGGTATGTACTTCCTATTTCTTGGTATAAGGAGCTATATTAGCAATAAGTTTTCCTTACTGTTTCATCTGAGGTTGTTAACCAAACACTATATGAATAAAAATTTTGTTCTGCAATACTGGCATATGCACAATATGTATATTTTCTAATGTCCTTTGGTGCTCATGTTAATCTTTAAGTATATCAAGGTAAGTTCTAAGAGAATAAATTATTTACTCCAAATGACTGGCAATTAGCATTCTCTTGCTTTTAGCTAAGCATAATTGAAGACTTGTTATAATTAATGATGTTATGTTATGGAAAAATATTTTTCTTGTAGTCTTCAAGTCTTTGTTTTCATTTTAAATATTGAGCCTGGGCCTAGACAAAGCTTTATTGTTCACAGTGAGAAAGAGCGTTACTGCAAGTAATGGAAAGTACTTATGTAACCTTATAGAAGCCTTGATTTCATCAACCCAGCTTTTTGTGTTTTTGTAATTTTTAAAAATCCTTACAAATCCCAATCCTTCCATTTCTACCCCTCACCCCCCCTCTTTTTTTAATTATTATGATTTTTAAAAGATGAGGTCTCGCTCTTGCTCAGGCTGGTCTCAAACTCCTGAGCGCAAACGATCCACCCGCCTCGGCCTCCCAGAGTGCTAGGATTACAGGCGTGAGCCACCACACCTGGCAAAAATAGCCCCTTTTAACAGTTTGGTATGAATCCTTCTAGACATTTGTCTATAAATGCTCATTTTATCTATGCACATGTACACCAAAATGGAATTATATTAATACATGATATACTGCTATTTCTTTGTCCCCCGCCCCCCAAATAGATACTGGATGTATTTTTGTACATTATTATTATACATTACATGTATACCCCAGTTACCTCAGTCTCCAGCTCAGACGCTGCAAGGGTCAGTCCTATAAGGACAGGTTACAGGATGGGCACAGTGGCATCTGTAAGACAGCTACTATTTATTCTAGCTACTTGTTGCCATGTGGGAAATGAAACTGATTGATGTTAGGTCATCTGAATCTCCAGGCTAAACTGAAATCCAAATGTTTATGTGAAATCTCTTGATTTTTAATATTTGTAACAAATTCAGAATATTTTTAAAACCCTGTAAGAATCGATCAGAATACATCTTAGGGCTGTATTCCCCCCTGCTCATCCCTCAACTTATGCTATAGGATATTCTGTTCTTTCAGCAACTCTATTTGGAGTAATTGAGAGTGGATATCTAGCTTCCTAGCCACCTTTCAGGGGTGAAGTAATTTAACCCTGAATCATTGGATTAGTAATATAATTTACCAGTTTAATAGATGAATAAAATGAAGGTAATTTACCTCTTGGAAGAAAGTCAGGAGTGTCAAAGCCATTATTTCTGAGGTCTTTAGGTACTAGGGTGGAAGAGATGGAAGTGATTGGTATAGTCAGTGTCATAACATTTTAATTAGAAATGAGTAATTTGTATATTAGGGCAGGCAAAACATGCATGAATAAAACCTCATCAAGAATATGAATAGCAATAGCTCACCTTTGTATAATGATGTTTTATCCTTTATAAGCACTTTAATCTGTGTTTTCTTATTGTTTTCCTTGGAGAAATGCTGTGAGCTGTAGCACAGGTATTACCCAATTTTATATATGAGGAAACTAAAGTGCAGATACTTATGTAAAACACTTATTATATATTATGTGACTTGCCCATTGTCCTTCAGCTACAGGTAGCAGAGTTTACTTCTTAATCCAGTTCTTCTGACCAGGGTACTTTCGTTAGCAGACCCTGAAATCCTTTATCATTGTGAATTTAGAGCTCAGTAATTCATAAGTGATTTTGTAGGTTACCTTGAAAATTTTTTTGATTCACACTGTATTTTAACAGATTCTGAGGCTCGTTGTGCAGATTTGAGCATGATAGTATCTAATATTTAAGCTAACAGAGTTAAGATTTTACTCAGCATTTTTCTCCCCATTTATTAGTAAACTCTATAGTTGTTAACAGTTGTGGGTAATATGTTAAATTTGCTAATTGTAAGTATTAGAGGAACCACAACTGAAACTTTTCTTTTGATTTTAGATAACCATTTCTGATGAACCAGACACATTATATAAGCGCCTGTCAGTTTTAGTAAAAGGCCACGATAAGGCTGTATTGGACAGTTATGAATATTTTGCCGTGCTTGCTGCTAAAGAACTTGGTATCTCTGTTAAAGTGTGAGTATGACCTCTCCTAATCTGACCTATTAAGTACTGTAATATGATCAACCAGGAAAATGGTGCTGATTCCAGGAAGTTCTGAGCTCTTAAAATGGGGTGGAAACACATGATGGATAAATTTTAGGGTTGTCGTATATTATCCTAAGCAGGATCATCCCTTCCTTTCTTCTAGAATTTTTAAATACTAGAATGAGTGAACAAGGAAAATGAAAGAAAACCTTTCTCTAGAAATTGTGTTGACCTGAGGAGATCCAAGAAGCCCACGTGTCTGGGATCTCCAGGAGGCGGGGAGGTAGAATAGGTGAGGAAACAATCCTCTTAGACCCTTTGGATATGATGATCTTGGGCTAATATATCCATTATTTCAGACCTGCCCTAAGAAACACCACTCACCTGGTAATTTCATGCACGAGCAAGGTGAGCTTCCTATAGCCTGGGAGTCACTGCAGGGTCAAGTAGAACTGTCTCCTTGTCATCTCCTCCTTCTGATGTTGAACAAGGCCCATTTGCCAGTCTGGCCTTTTAACAAAAGCAGAAGGCCACACTGTTTCCCGAAACAGGCTATAGTTTTGTGATTATCGCTGTATCTGTAGTTTCCTATAACAATGCACATATAGCAGACATTGCAACTATGTCCACCACACTGGTGCTGCTCTACACAATTCGTATATTTGGTCAGTAAGGGTCTCAGAGGGTATAAAAGCAGGCATGTGTTTGTGCACTAGTCCTTGCATGCCAAGGCTCATTTTTGGGTCTGTGGAAAAAGGTTCCTGTTGCTATCTGTGGTGTTTATTTTGGCCTGAGCTTTCTGATAGCAGTTGTTGTTACAGATGACGGTCTTGACAAATGGAGGCCTATAAATGGTAGTTAATGCCTATAATTGAGTGTGAGCCTGACCTACAAAATTGTGGAATCATGCTTTGATATCAGTGACTCAGGTTTTAACATCAGTATATTATTTTGCCCATTAATTTCAGACATGAACCTCCAAGAAAAATAGAGCGATTTACTCTTCTCAAATCAGTGCACATTTTCAAGAAGCACAGAGTTCAGTATGAAATGAGAACACTTTACAGATGTTTAGAGGTGAGTTTATTTCAGACATTCGGGCATTTTTGAAATGCCCAGAATTTCACACTAGCATATCATAACTTTCCTGTAACATTAACTGACTTGACTTCCTTTCAGCCAGCCCATGCCTGTTAGTTGTAGAGAAGGTAAATGTCTTTTCATGTTAACAGAAGCGGCATGATAGGAAAATCAAACTCAAAGCCATCCTTTATATTAGTGCATACTTCAACTCAAGAATGCAGATTGTGCTGACTAATTTTTATACAGTAAGATGGCATTGGCATAAATTTGCCCATATTTCAAAAATTTTAGTTAAGTTTTTACACAGTTCTAATAATTCTTTTCACATGCTGACTGGACTTCCCATGTCAGTGATACGCAGCATTAGGTTTTTCATTCATTTGTTATCCGCTACAGCCTGTATAGTCTTGTGGTTAAGGAAAGCCTGGGCTCTAGAGTTAGACTGCCAACGCCAAAGTCCAGGTCCTGGCACTTATTAGCTATGTGACCTGTACCTCAATTCCTTCAGCTATAAAATGGGAATAATAATGGTTAATAATAACCATCTCATAAGGTTAGTGTGAGGATTAAATGGGATATTTATGTAAAGCACTTAGAATATTCCCATTGCATAGTAAGTGACTGGTAAATGTTATCAAAACAAGCACTTATGCGTCTTTTATATGGAAAGCACTGTACTAGTCATCGAGGGTACAAATATAAAGTCATAGTCCCTACTCTTAAATAAAAAAGAATAATCCAAAATTTTATCCACCCATGTCTGACAGAAACATCTCACAATGGAGCACACAGACAATCTTATGCTAACCATATCTTATAATCTAGTCCTTTTGTCTTGAGTTGTTTTGTGAAACTCTTGTAAGTATACTGTTCTGATACTGTGCTTGCCAGCTGTGTTCTGTGGAGCCCTGGCTTTAAAATACCTGCATTTGGGAGGAAGGAGGCTTTGGGGCCATGCTTGCCCCTGTTCACTTCAACCAAGGGATCTATACTTTTGTTTTAATTGTGATTCTATATAAGATTGTTAGAGGAAGAAGAGGCTCTACCACTTTTACAAAAAAAAAACAACAAAAAAAAACCCAACAACAACAAAAACACCCCAGTGTAAAATTTTCAGCTTTGACAGCATAGCATAAACCATTTTCATGTTTGACATTTCAGTTAGAACATCTTACTGGAAGTACAGCAGATGTCTACTTGGAATATATTCAGCGAAACTTACCTGAAGGGGTTGCCATGGAAGTAACTAAGGTATGACTTAAATTTTTACCTCTTTTTGGGGGAGATCTGTATTGTTTTGATACATTGCAGCCTGGTCCAGGCCCACTGAGTAAAGGGGAGGACCCGTGGCAAACTGGGAGACAGAGTTGCCACAAGGTTGGGGGCTTCCCCTCAAGTTTCCTTCTCTCCATTTCAAAGCCCTACAAAAAGGCAAAGGGGTGGGGAGAAAGAAAAGAGGATTTGACAGATTAATAAATCAAATTTGAGGCTGAAGAGTGCTTTTAAGTTCACATTATATTATCGTTTTGTTTCTTTTTTTAGACACAACTAGAACAGTTACCAGAACACATCAAGGAGCCAATCTGGGAAACAGTACCCAACGAAAAAGAAGAAATCAAGTCACAAAGCCTCAGGGAGGCTACTAGTGCCTGAATTGGAAATGGGGATGGGCCAGATGTGTGTGTTTAAGTGGAGAGTGCTTCCAGCTGAGATGGTTTTGAGTCTACCTAATTGTGTGTTGAGGCCTCATGCCTGGTCAGCTGAGAGCAGGGAATGGAGCCTTAATGACAGGCTGGACTATAGTGAAAGAAACACTTTGTCCTTTCATACATGTCATTATTTCAGTTCTGATTTTTACCAGCATGAAAAAACCATAAGCCTACTATGAGCCAAAAGAGTCAAATTTATATTTTGTTACGCTCCTGCTGTTCAATTATTAGTTTGTACCAGTTTTAATTTATATCAGTTCTTTCATCTGAAAGTGTTTAAAGTATTCTTAACACGTATTTTTTTCTTTTGAGGTGCCTAGAAGGAGCTTGTGGTTAATTTAACATTGAACAGTTAAAGTTTTTGATATTTCCCTTAGCGCAGGCTGGCATGTGCTAATTTGGAGGTGGTAACTAACAGACGTGACTTCATTTAAGTATTACATCTTGGAAAGGGAATATACTTTGCAGCAGACCAAGCACATGTGTGACATGCACTGAACTCTTCTTGTAGCTCACACCCTTGCAGAGCTGCCTACAAGGGTCACTGTAATGGAATTTATGCTCTCAAGAAATTATTACTTGTATCATTTTATTCATCCTGTGATTCATTCAATCAATAAGCTTTTATTCCATAAACTTTGCACCTCGCACTGTAGTAAATGCCAAAAATTAAATAGAAATAATGGTTTTTAAAAATCGTGCGAAGCACAGAAAAACATTTTTCCTTATTAAACTCCTCAGTGGTAAGAAAGCCTCTTTCTTTTGGTAAATGTCACACTTTTTGTTTGGAGATGTCTACTTTTCCATGAAATTAAATAGCAGTGAAAGCCCTGAAAGAGGCAGCCTATAATGGGCTGAAGCAGTTGGTATGGCAAACCCAGGGGAGTGCTTCATTTCCTTTTTACAGCAGAATCGGGTTTGTGTCTTTGTGGTTTTCTTTACATCTTTGGAGTAGTTATGACTTCTCAGTTTTTCCCCCTTTAAACTGAATTGCCTGTTCTCTTTTCCAAGCCTAGTATCAGGTATCAGTGTGTTGAATACATACTGCTTATGTGTCAGACTTATATTACTGTCATTAACATGAAAAGAATTACTGCCTTGTGCCCCACGACCTCCTTCAGCTCAGCTGTTGGCTGTGTCATTCACAAATGCCTACAGTGTACTTACACCAGGGATAAGCCTCAGGATTAACTAGTCAATAAAACAAGAGCAATATAATATAATGGTAACTATATTTAGCAAAGCAGCAGTTTGTGACACATTTTTTCTGTTTTTTTTTTTTGAGACAGAGTCTCACTCTCTTGCCCTGGCTAGAGTGAGTGCCGTGGCGTCAGCCTAGCTCACAGCAACCTCAAACTCCTGGGCTCAAGCGATCCTACTGCCTCAGCCTCCCGAGTGGCTGGGACTACAGGCATGTGCCACCATGCCTGGCTAATTTTTTCTATATTTTTAGTTGTCCAGCTAATTTCTTTCTATTTTTCAGTAGAGATGGGGGTCTCGCTGTTGCTCAGGCTGGTCTCAAACTCCTGAGCTCAAACAATCCGCCCGCCTCGGCCTCCCAGAGTGCTAGGATTACAGGCGTGAGCCACCGCGCCTGGCCTGTGACACATTTTTATCTTTAAAGAAATGATCCTGGCCGGGCGTGGTGGCTCACGCCTGTAATCCTAGCACTCTGGGAAGCCGAGGCGGGCAAATCGTTCTGAGCTCAGGAGTTCGAGAGCAGCCTGAGCAAGAGCGAGACCCCATCTCTACCAAAAATAGAAACAAATTAATTGGACAGCTAAAAATATATAGAAAAAATTAGCCGGGTATGGTGGCACATGCCTGTAGTCCCAGCTACTCGGGAGGCCGAGGCAGTAGGATCGCTTGAGCCCAGGAGTTTGAGGTTGCTGTGAGCTAGGCTGACGCCACGACATTCGCCCCAGGAGAGAGTGTGAGACTCTGTCTCAAAAAAAAAAAAAAGAAATGATCCTTTAAATACAGACCCACACTTAATGCTCTTCTGAGCTTTTTTACAGATAATATAAATCACCATATTGTAATAGGATGATGTGTGTGTGCTCACCTCAATGTCTCTTCCATGTGAGCTCCTTTAAAGGTGTGTGCCTCCACTTCCAGCAATTTTCAGATTAAATTAACCTGCAAACAAGATTACTTAGCTTATCTCTTCAAATTATATGTTAAAATCTTGTATTAAGATAAATGTGAAAATAAACTACACCTGTGTCCATGTGAGCACAAAACTAACAGTATTTCTTCGACTAAAGTATTTGGCATGTTTGAAGCCTACTTCTTGATATAATATGCAAGCTGATTTCTTATCCTGATAGGCTAAGAAGGTTTATAGTTTCGTTTGTTTTAAATTAGGTCTCAGTAAAATGCATACCCTGAAAATTAGTACTAATGCCCGAGTCTCCCTTTCCGTCCATGGTAGGGATGGGAAGTGTGAGAGAAAACTGGATCTTATGTAGGAAGAGTCAAAGGTGGGAAGCGAGATGAATTTTTATTGAGGTGTAGCCCTGGGTTCATGATGCTTTCTCTGATCTGAAGCATATTTTTTTTGTATTAAATAAAATCGTGTTCTGGTCTGTTTAAAATTAATTAGTATAACTCTGCATATCTCTGGTAAGACAGAGTAGACTAGTTCAGTGTCCAGTTTCAGTGCTTTCAAAGAGAATGACTATTCCCCCCATTTAAACATGCCACAGTGAATATATAAAGCAATTATTTTGGACCGCTAGTCTAGTTTGCTAACATTTCTGCTTGTCTGCAACCATTCTTGTCCTATATTATTAAATTAGTTTTACTACAACATTAATGAGTAACAGAATAGAGAAAGCATGGACTTTGGAGTAAGACAGATGAGTCAGATAAGAGTTCAAACTCACTAACGGCTGTAAATTTGGGCAAGATATTTAACCCTGTCAGAGGCTCAGTTTACTTACTAGTAAAATGTAGGAAATAATACCTACATACTTATTTAATACTCCAACTTACTAAGGTTAGGATATTTTACTAGATGAGCTGTACTTTTAAGAAACCAGCTGGAAAGGACCTTAAATTCTCTCCAAGGTGAGATAATACTTCCTTTAGAGCAGCAGTCCCCAACCTTTTTGGCACCAGGGACCGCTTTCATGGAAGACAATTTTTCCATGAACCGGGGTTGGGGGTGGGGTGGTTTAGGGATGTTTCAAGTGCATTACATTTATTGTGCACTTTATTTCTAATGTATTAGAAATACTGCATTGCAATATATAATGAAATAATTATACAACTTACCATAGGTTGGGGACCCCTACTAGACTGTGCTTGTAATAGCCACCATACATTATGCCAGCCTTTTCACATGGTCATTTTTGGATACTAATCCTTCATTTAATTCTTATTAACAACCCACTAAAGTAGTTACTATTATCCCCATTTTACAGGAGAGAAACCCAAGGCTTAGAAAGTTATTTGCCCGCTCAGTCACCCTTTCGGTTAACAGATGAAGCTGAGACCAAAAAAACATGAAATTAATTTGTTCTGAGTTCAAGTAAGTGACAAGGGCAGCCCTAGAACCTAATTTTTAAAGGGGCTTGAGGTACCCAGGTGTCCACATGTTTTTTTTTTACTACAGCCCTTTTTAAAGCATGAAAATGTCCGCATATTAAATGCAGAATATTCAAACTTCAGTTCCAGGTTTGCTTCCCCTTTTACATTGCCATAATGTACTAACCTCCTCTAAAGCTTCTAAGTGAAGAGATTGGGGTGGGGGGAATCTAAGGAATAAAAGATGTAAATTAAGGCAAGAAGCAGAATACACAGTGCAGTTCCGGTGGTCCCGCCACTGACACTGGTCCTTAGTGTCAGAGCGGGCAACACAAGAGTTCAGGCTTCAGCAAAGTGGGTCCTTCTGAGTCCCAAGAATGCCAGCATGGAGACGATTTATAGTAGGGCTTCGGGCCAGGCCTGTGCAGGGCCCAGTGGACATTGGTTGGTTGTTTTTAAGCATTTCTTTCCTCCTGGAGCTAGGCTTACGGCTGCCTGCCTGCAACCCCCAGGGTTCTCTTTCCAAATCCCCTGCTCAATTCCTAAACCTGCCCTCCTCAAATCCTTACTACTGTTACTCACTTCAGGCTATCGTTTCTCTTTGTGGATTCTTAATCCTCTTTAAAATGATATATTTATACCTTAATAGCTCAGCAGTATTTACAGGGCAGGTCATGGGCAACTGACCCACATGAAAAGCCAATTGAATCTTAGATTCTTCAGCCAGAGGCTAAATCAAGTTATATTTCATTCATACAATTTTTTAACTTGAGCACAGGCACTGTCCTTCAATACTCTTCAGTGTTGCTTAGATACCAGTACATGTTAAGCAGCAGACAGGAATAACGCCACCTGCGCACGGAGCCAGGGGAGATGCTGCCGTTGGAGAGCCACACTGCTGGTGGCACTTGTTATCTTCATGTGTGTTGAGATGTGGACAAGGTTGAAGTCAATGCACGAGACCTTCAAGGCCTCTTCCAGTTCTAAAATCCCATTATCTTTTTTTCCTTCAACTAATATCTGCTAAATCTGGGTACTCTTGACAGAGTCAAAGAGTTGTCTTGTAAAATGGAGGAGCAACGTCTCATATAAATTCAGCACTGACTGTATGCCAAGCACCTTGCTCAGTTACTCACCAAGTATTTGAGTTTCTGGTATGTGCCAAGCACTGTTGTAAACACTGGGGATTCTGTAGTGTACAAAATACACTACGGTGAAGTCCCTCTCCTTAGAGATCGTAGACTCTAGTGAGGAAGACAGGTAATAAATAGAGGGGAAAAAATAAGATAGTTTCAGATGCAGGTAAGCACTGTGAAGATAACAAAATAGGATAATGTTAGAATGGCTTGAGTGGCTGCCTGAGGGGAGGTTGGGAAAGTTCTCCCTGAGGAGGGGAGAACATTGCGGAGGCAGCCGCATGGCAGTCTGGAGGAAGAGCAGGCCAAGCAGGAGGAGCCATACATGCGGAGAGCCCAGTTCTAGGATGAGTTTGGTGCGTGTGCAGAGGAGAGTAGAGGGACGTGAAGACGGAAATAGGCAGGAGCTGGATCACGTAACGCATCCTGGGCACGGATTCTCAGTGCAAATGGGGAGCTGTAGGAGGGTTTTGAGCAGCAGAATGGTAGCATCTGATTTATGCTTTAGAACATGCTCCTCTGGCTGCTGGGTAAGAGGAGAGTGGTAAGAGGGGGCAGGGTTCAGGTGGGAGGATCGCCAGCCTGGGCAACATAGAGCTTGTTTCAAACAAAAGAAAAGCGGGAGGCAGGGAGACCAGTTAGGGATCTGCCACAGTGGACCACGTGAGATAACGCTGGCCTGGAGGAGAGTTGCAGGGATGGAGGTGGTGAGAAGCGGTTAGATTTAGAATATAGATTGGAGGCAGAGCTGAGAATAGATTGAAATGAGATCTGAGGGAAAGAGGATTCAAGGATGGTTCCTAGTTTTGGCCTAAGCTACTAGATAAATGGTCATTACTGATGTAGGAAGAGCTGAGGACGGACTTGGGGAGGAAATCAGTAATTTGGTTTGGGCCTTGCTAAGTTTGCAACCTGAGTATAGATGTCCAGTAGGCGATTGGCTCGTGCCTCTGGAGTTCTGGGGAGAGATCCAGGCTGGAGATGTAAATTTGGAAGCTATCAGCCTGTAAATGCTATGAGCATGAATGAGACCATCTAGGGAGAGAGTGCAGGTAGATAAGAGTGCTGAGGACAAGCCTGGGAAGCCCTGAGCATTTAGAGAATGGTGAGAAGGAAGAGGTGCTAGCACAGGAAATGAGTGATCAGTGAGGCTGGAGAGAAATCAGAGGAGCTGGGGCCTGGAAACCAGGAGAAATAATTCAGTTTGGGGAACTGTGATGAATCTGTGGCAGGGTGAGTAAGAAAAGTAGCTCATTGGTGACCACTACCAAAGCCTTTTCTGTAGAATGATGGGGATGAACATCCAATTGGAATAAGTTGAGGAGAAAATAAGAGATGAAGAGGATGCAAAATGGGTTTGAGAATATTCCAGTTATATATTGCTACCTCAAAAAACACTTAGTAGCCTAAAACAGTGACAGCATTACTTTGCATACAAATATGCCATTTTGCTCCGTTTGCTATCAGCTGGGGTGGCTCGAAGTGTGCAACAAGGTCAGTGCCTAGGACCTGATATTTTTAATTTTCTTAAAAATCAGAATAAAAAATGAACATAATCCACCCCAGGCTAATCCAGCTAGTCACCCGAAGGCTTGCTCACTCACTCACCCACTCTCCCACACGTCTGGTGGCTGAGGCTGGCTGTCAGCTGAGACCTTAACTGGGGCCGTCAGCCAGAACCCCGACGTGTTCTGGGCTTCCTCACAACATGTGGCTGGCTTCCCAGGGCAAGTCCTGAGAAAGAGAGCCAGGCAGAACCCTATCACTTTTGATGGCCTAGCCTTGGAAGTCACATTGTGTCACTTTGGTGTGTTCCCTTCAACGAGGTGGCCACAAAGTCTTATCCAGGTTGAAGAGAAGAGTAAATAGACTCCTCCCCTTGATAGGAGGAACATGTGAGGCCAGGACTATTGTGTCATTTTTGGAAAATACATCTGCCACAAGGGGTTTTGTTGGAAGAGGAACAAAAATTGGGACAGTCGCTGGAGGGGTCTGTGGGCAGGGCCAACTTATCCAGTAGGTACAGTGCTTACTGATATTTTGATTTTTAAAATCAGAATAAAAAATGAATATAATCCCCCTTAATCTAGTAGAGAAACTTAACTAATAGAGACATTAATCTAGGGTGGATTATGTTCATTTTTATTCCAATGAACGTTAAAATAATTATGAACACTTTTTTAATATTTATTTATTCACTATTTATATTACGATCCATGAAGGCAAAACTGTGTAGGGCCCATGAAAGTCATAATGTGGCTCGGATGTGGGGTCAAGGAAGGATTTTTGTTTTGTTTTAATAAAAGGGATATTAAAGCACATCTGAATGCTGACGGGAATGACCCATCAGAGAGGGCTGCGTGGAGGCAGCAGAAGAGAAATGCAGTAATTGCAGGAATGCAGTTTGTGAGTGAGCAAAGAGATGTGGTCTAGGAAACAAGTGGTGGGGCTGGCAGGTGGAGACGGGGAAGGGCGGCTGCTTCCTGAAACCACAGAGGCAGAGGGCAGGGCACAGACACAAAGAAGCTGGCGGACATTGCTGGGAAGGTGCGTCGATGCCTGGTCCATCTGTTTCTCTGTGAAGTGTGCAACAGGGACATCGGCTGAACGTGGGAGCGAGTGGGAGCTTAAAGGGCAGGTGGGGCCACTGCATAGTCGTCGCGTAGAGCAGGAGAGTGAATTCAGCAGGGAAGAGCAGACAATACGATTGTCCAGCATTATTTGAAGTGTGTGCAGCTGGCGTGGTTTCATGATTCTCTGCAGTTACGTTCAACCTCCTTGGTGCAGGTGAGGTGTGAGAGCATAGTTAGTGGACAGCTTTAACCAGGGGCTGGTTTTGCCAAGGGAGTGGTTAGGGGGAGAGGGGGACACAAAGCCAAGGTTATGACAAGGAAATGGCAGGAGTGCTGGACCATGGGATAAGGATAAAGAGGAAAGCGAGGCTACGAGCTAGATGATGGATGTTAAAAAAAACATCAGATCAATAGGTTGGAAGTCTTAATAAGGCTGGCAAATTACTGGCGGGAAGGTGTTAGAATAACTGAGCCGGAAGGAGAGGGGTGCTGACGAGAGGAGGCAGTATCTGAATGTGTCGGAGGTAGTAGAGAAACCAGTGACCCTTAAACTTCAGTGTGCACTGGAAGCACCTGAGGGCTTGTTAAAACACAGATTATTGGGCTCCACCCCCAAAGTTCCAGATTCTGTAGGTCTGAGGTGGGGCCTGAGAGTTTGCATTTCTAACAAGCCCGGATCCTGCTGGCCCAGGGACCACAGTGAATGGGAGGCCAAGGTGAGGTAGAAGAAAGCTCACTGGAACCAAAGAGACTGATATCATTTGGATATTTGTCCCCTCTAAATCTCATATTGAAATTTGATCCTCAGTGTTGAAGGCAGGGCTTAGGGGGAGGTGTTTGGGTCATGGGGTCCGATCCTCGGGAAGGGCTTGGTGCTGTCCTGGCTGCGTGAGTGAGCTCTGTTAGTTCACATGGGATCTGATGGTTAAAGAGAGCCTGGCACCTCCTCCCGCCCCCTCTTGCTCCCTCTCTCGCCATGTGACGCGCCTGCTCCCTTTCACCTTTTGCCGAGAGTGGAAGCTTCCTGAAGCCCTCCCCAGAATCAGATGCTGGTACCATGCTTCTTGTACAGCCTGCAGAACCATGAGGCAAATAAACCTCTTTTCTTTAGAAATTACCCAATCTCAGGTGTTCTTTTACAGCAATGCAAAACAGACTAAGACAGAGGCCAAGGACCTTTGACGCCAGAGTGTGGGATAGGTCATTTATTACTTGGATGTTGAAGTCACTGAAATGATTGAAATGATGCTTCGACACGAGGGGTCAAGTCACCAGTAAATGATGACAACAAGGAAGAGTAAATAGTGGGGCAGAATTGGACATGGCTTCAAAGGGACTGGCATTTTTGAGGGAGAAAAAAGAAAAGGCCATTTGGAGGCGACAATGAGGAGTAAGGAGGACTGTAGCTCTGCTCTCTCGACTTTGAAGGTTGTGGAATGTGGGAGAAAAATCTACCTGTATTTGAAAGGATGACAGAAGAAATAGGGTTCCTACTTCAGGAGTGGCAAGAAAGTTATAAGAACTTTGAGACATTGGGGATGTCTGGAGTCAGGGAACAGTGAGAGGCGAGGTCAGGCCTGGAGAAGTGCCAGACAATTCAGGCGGGAACACCTGGTGGGGAATGGGCAGGGCCGCCCTGGGATTAAGGGTAGATTCCCTGGAACTACTGCCTTTAAAGTCTTCTAGAAAAATCAGTGCTCCTGGTGTTCTGATTTCTTGGAGGTGTCATCTTTATATTACATTAAAATAAGCATGAAAATGTCATTTATTTCAAAGTCAATTTGCATGACCTTTAATATAAAAGCAAGAGCCTTCAAAGATATTTCAGGCCGTGCTCCTGGATCCTTCTCACACGTTAGTAGTACTTTGGAGGAAATGTGAGACAAGCACTGCCTGTAGGTCTATGGGTGAAGGGCTGGAGGGAGGCATTTGTACTTGAAATCGGAAAATGAAAAACCTCCAGCACTCAAAGATATGCTCTGTAAGGGAGCTTCTGATGCTGTGCCGGGCTGAGTTAGCCTGGGGACAGAGTTGTTCCATAGAGCCCTTCCCATCACAGATTCTGCCTCTTCTCGCTAGACCATGTGGGGGGTGGGCGAGTCCCAGGTCACCAGCAGATTCTATATTATGGGCTAGGAGTTGGTCTCGCTCCTCTCTGGATTTGAGTCTCCTGTCTCCAAGATGGGCCCCTCTGGAGCAGCCTGACGCCTGGCCGAAGAGACGGAGAGTGTGTGAGACGGGAGGGTCCAGCCTGTCTTCCCGACTTCACCCACCTCCCTCTGCCTACCTCTGTTTCGTCCACTTCTCCCTCTTCGGTCTCCTGGGGCCAGCGAGGTTGCTTGGTTGGCGAGGCTAAGGGGAGGGGTGAAGCCGGGGGAGCTTAGGCTGGAGGTCAGACCTTCCAGAGGAATCTTTCTAATGGTCTTAGGGAAGCTTAGCTGGCCTGGACCCGCCCCCTTGCCTCCTGCCCCCTTCACCGCTGATCGCGTTCAGTTGCCCAGGAGATGAGGAAGAGGCCGCTGGAGCCTCTTGGAAAGGGAGGAAGAGGGCCCTAGTCTAGGAATCAGCCAGCACAGGCCCGGGAGGAGACACAGACACTTGCTCCCTGCCATTCCTCGGGGCCGAGATGGGGCAGCAGTTCAGCTGGGAGGAGGCGGAGGCGGCCGGCGAGATGGACGTGGCGGAGCTCCAGGAGTGGTACAAGAAGTTTGTGGTGGAGTGTCCCAGTGGCACACTCTTCATGCACGAGTTTAAGCGTTTCTTCAAGGTCACAGGCAACGAGGAGGCCACCCAGTATGTAGAGGGCATGTTCCGGGCCTTCGACAAGAATGGGGTAAGGCTCCCTGGAGGGGAGGAGCGGTGGCCGGTCCACCTGACGCCCCCTCACCCTGGAGCTAAAGGCACATCCTCGGGGAGGGCTCCCAGTCCCCCTCCCTCCTGCTCCCGTTCTCTGCGCTTCGTTCCTGTCCACCCCTTACCTTTTCTCACTCACTCTTTCCCCAAACTCTTCTCTCCCTGACATTCTGCCCCTTCCCATCTTTTCTTCTCTCCCCGCTGCCTCGCCTTCCCTCCCTCCACCTCTCTGTTTTCCTCTGATGCTCCCTGTGTCCTCTTCCTGAGAACCGAACGTCGTCTAGTCTGGCAGACGATCCAGGTCCTCTTTTGGGGTATTTTTGGCCAAGTTTCTGCAGCCCAAGGACCTGGTTTTTCATACATATCAGAGCCCCGTCACTCTAAACACAGGAGCAAAAAGATGTCCTAGAGGGGACAAGCTATCTTAGCACAGACCATGAGCTTCCCCTTGTTGGTGTCCTTCAAATTGAGATAGGTCAGGTCAGACATGTTAGAAGAGGCTCCCGCACTGAGTGGGCGATTGGATAAATTACTGCAAAAGTTCCTTTCCACTCTTCAAGTCTTGGGAGATTTCATGAAATCATTCAGACCACAAGGTTTCTTTAGGCCCTCCAATGGCACTAGCGCTAAGAATTAAAAATTCAATTTAACTTAAAACCCCTCGATTATTCAAGGTTATCCAGTTTGGTGGCTCCACAGTCCTTTAAACCAGTAAGTTTGCCTCAACTCCCTGTTTCCGCCCCAGGTGGAGGGGGCGGGTTGGACCTGGAGAATTAATCTGCAGGAAGCGCCAGTACAGCGCTCCATCTCCCGGTGCGTGGAGAACCTGCCTCTCTGGGCTGAAGCATTGGCAGTGCCACTTCAGGTCTGCCCCTGTCCCAGGTGCCAGTCGGTGCACATCCTCTCAGTGTCCGGGTGAAGGCAGGGAGGGCAAGGTCAGCGTCTTCAGTGCAGCAGAACCACCCTTGGAGACAGGCCCATCGACCGCCCCACGGGGCACAGAGCCAGCTTCGGACCTCTCAGGGCACCTTCTCTCCTCACGCCCCTCTGGGCAGCTCTGTGGGGGAGGGGATATTTTTGTTATTCCCAATTAAATGATGAGAAAGCTGGGGCAAAAGGAAGTGAACTGAATTGTCCAATGTCATATACTCAAGGGTCCTGACAACCAGTCAAGTGCTCCTGACCAGAAGGCAGGAATTTTTTAAGAAAGAAAATGATTTTTTGAAAAATTTGAAAGTCCAAAGAAAAGTAAATAATCAGGTCATATATGGCAAGACACTATCATAAATATATGCCATAAATATATCAATCGTCCCCATAGTCATCTAAAAATCAGTGCGGCAACAATTTAATATCCAAAAGGGATTATTAAGCTCCTGGGCATTATATATCATCTCTTCTTATAAGGCAGCATATAATAGTCATCAATTGTTTTTCCTTTTTTAATAACTTTTTAATTTTGCTATGATTCTAAATTTATAGGAAAATTATAAGTATAATACAAGTAACTCCCATGTATAATTTATCAAAATTCCCCAATCGTTTACATTTTGCCTTGTTTATCATTCTCTGTCCCAGTCTATATATACACATATATAATGTATTATTATGTACATATGCATACACATGATACATAATCTATGCATATACATAATACATAATATATACACATACATATTTTAAGAGAAAGTTGTAGATACTATGCCCTTTTTTTCCTAAATATTTCATTGAGTGTTTTCTAAGAATGAGGACATTCTCTTAAATACATTATCAAAATCAGGAAATTCAACATGGATACAATTCTATGATCTAATTGACAACCCGCATTTAAGTCCGGTCAATTGCCCCAATAGTGTAGTGTTCTTTATAGCTTTCTTGCTTGCTTTGTTTCTTTCTTTCTTTTTTTTTTTTTTTTTTGCCTGATCCCACATTTCATTTACTTGTTGTGCTTGTCGTGTCTCCTTGGTCTTCTTTAATTTGGGACCTTTAAACTCAACTTTTCTTTGTCTTATTTGACCTTGACATTTCTGAAGATGGCAGCCCAATTATTCTGTAGAATGCCTCACCATTTAGATTTGCCTGATGTTTCCCCATGATAAGATTAAGATTTTACACAGAAATGCCAGTGATGTGACATTGTGCATCATATCGTTGTCTATGTAATGTCAGTTTGTCCCATCACTGGCTGGCTAACTTTGACCATTTGGCTAAGGTGATGTCTGCCAGGTTTCTCCACTGCGGAGTTACTATTTTTTTCTTTATAATTAATAAACCTCTTGTAGGGATACACCCTGAGACTAAGTAAATACCCTATTGCTCATCAAATTCCCATCTACTAGTTTTGGCATTTGATAATTTCCTAACTCTATCTGTGATGGCTCATGCCTGTAAACTCAGAACTTTGGGAGGCTGAGGTTGGAGGATTGCTTGAGCCCAGGAGTTCCAGGTTACAGTGAGCTACAATCGTGCCATTGCACCCCAGCCTGGGTGACAGAGCGAGACCCTGTCTCTAAAAAAAAAAATTCTAACTCTACCACTGTCCCTCCTCTATTTATTAGTTGGCAATCTGTGTAAGGAAGAGCTTTCCTAGAAGACGTTCGTAAGTTCCTCTCTCAGAGACTGAGCCTTCTTTCCCACTTGGTCTTTGTCTCCAAATCTACACCTAACCCCATTCCCCATCTTGGCACATCTTTATATCAGGGAGTTTCATTTCCAGACAATTGGTCTGAGATTTCTAGAGCAAATAAAATCAAAAGAGTTCATTGATCTAGCTCACATGTGAAAATCTGGGGTGATGGAAACAGGGTCAAGGCACAAGGGCACCTGGCCTCTGCCGCTCTCCTTGCAGCAGTTCTCTCTGGTGGCTGCCCTAAGACGCCCTACCATGGAAGAAGAGGGAGGATGAAGATCAAATGTCATTTACAATTCTTACATAACACGCATTGGGGTCACGGCTGCTGCACATATGCATCAATTCAGGGAGAAACGGGGCAGATAATCTCACAGAGCAGATGACATGCCCATCCTACTCCTGAGCGGACAGAGGCATTTCCATCACTCTCGGGCCTTGTGGGTAATTGGAGCTGACAAGGACCAGTGTACAGCAGATAGAATTAGTTCCAGCTGGAAGTTTCCCAGAAATGGTCCTGGGGTTTGCAATGGCCTCACAGGTGAGATCACTTATCTAGAGATTACTCTAGAATATGACTCACGTAAGGCAAGAGGTCTTTATGGAAACGAATCATGTTGAGAGAGGATGTTGTAAGAGCAGAAGGTTCTGAACAAAGGAGGAGGGAAAATCTAGAGATCTAGAGAGGAAGGATTTGTCAGTGGCTTTGGTTTTTTGTTTTTCTCCCCTTGCACCCCCAGACACCAGGCTCATTTGCTAGACAGAAATAAGACTTGGGTGGAGAACAAAAGTTTTCCCAACTTAATGAACAGGAGGTGTGTAGCTTGAAAGGCTGCACTACTTGCTGGCTGGGTGGCCTTGGGCACCTCTGAGTGGCAGGTTCCTCATCCATAAAATGGGGATAGCATTTCATACTCAATTCTCATTAAATAAGGAACATAAGATTGCTTATAGTAAGCTTAACAAGTACTAACTGCTAAAGAAAGTCGCCTTTTAAAGAAACAACCACTACTAAGAATCTATACTAAAAAAAATTACCAGAGATGTAAGAAAAACTATATATGCACAAAGATGTTCATTGTATAATGTAAAATATTCAAAGTATGTTCAAAAAGAAGGAATGCCCAGTACCGCCCCCCCAAAAAAATCCCCTAAAAGTTGAGATTTTAAGTAATTTTTAAAGACACAGGAAAATGTTAAATAAAAATCCAGGAAATAAAACTATAAATACAGTCCGACCTCAGTTAGGTAAATACATGGTGGGGGGTAGGGGCCCGTATATTTATAGAGATTATCTAACAGATATGAATAAAACACTTCAGGTGTTGAGGTGGGCTAGTTCCGTTTTCTTTTTAGTGTTTCCGTATGCCTTTTGCTATTTCTCTCATTCTGCCATTTTCTCCTGTTGCTCAAACCTTGCTCACCCAGGCACCCCTTCAGCTGGGGCTCTTGCACGGCCTGACTCAGTGGGACAGAAGTGCTCCGGGCCACTGATGTCATTTCTGATGCAAAGTTATGAGAATGACAGACACTCCCGGGGGAGCCGATGGCTCCAATTTTTTACTTAGAGAGTGGAAGTCCCAACCCTGGAATACGTGAGCTCCTCTAAGTGAGACCCTGGCCCGGCTGACACTGCAGCCCCCACCACCAGCAGTAGCCTTTCACCTCAGACGCATTTGGAGAAGAAGAGCAAGAATGTTCTCTTCCTACTTCTTGTTTACTGCTCTTGGAATAATTGTAGCTGTCCCATTTCTGTCACAAGAAATGTCTGTTTCCTGGCGACAGTCACCAGAGGTGCCCCTCGCACTCCCTCTGCCCACTTAGCCCCTGAGCTCTGTCTCCCCCACCCCTCCTGGACGGGGGCGGGGCCCGGGCCTGTCGCTCAGTGTAATGGCCACCCAGGCTGAGGGGAGGGTGGGGGCTGGGCCACGGCCCTCTGCCTCCCTCGGACTGAGGGTGAGTGAGAGTGCGTGGGAAAGCTTCCGTGTGAGCTCCGCTGTCTAACCTCCTTTCAAAACTACCTTAGTCCCAGTTCAGATCAAGTCCATCACTGACTCACTGATTGACAAATATTTATTGGCTCCCAACTCTGGGCCTAAGTGGCACTTTGCGAGGCATGGAGGAGAAACACAAGCAATGTCAACCCCTCCCTTTTCTCCAAGAGCATATCATGTGACATGCTTAGGAAACAGTCAAGCGACAATGCCAGAGGAAGCCCCAAACTATGCAGAATAGACAGTAGATGCTGTGGATGTTAGAATGGAGAGAGAGACAGCGCTATGGCTGAAGTGGTCGAGAAGGAAGGCTTCCTGGAGGAGGGGAGCCTTGAGCTGGGCCTTGAGGGATGGACAGGATTGGGGGATCATAGAGAAGGAGAATAGAGAATGTTCTCCGCCCCAGGAGTGGAAAACAGCATGAGCAAAGGTGCAGAGGCCGCAAGGATTGCAAGGAATAGGAAGAGCCCTGAGTCTGCAGGGATGAGTGGCCCTGAATGCAGCTCACACCCGCATTCCGGGGAGGTGGGGCTGGGGCTGCAGCGGGCCTCAGCAGCATCCATGCCCAACGCAGGACAACACCATCGACTTCCTGGAGTACGTGGCAGCCCTGAACCTCGTGCTCAGGGGCAACCTGGAGCACAAGCTGAAGTGGACCTTCAAGATCTATGATAAGGACCGCAATGGCTGCATTGACCGCCTGGAGCTACTGGACATCGTGGAGGTCAGTGTCTCCTGGGTACTCACTCAAGCACTGCTGGGGCTCTGAGGGCTGGCTGCAGGTGGCCAGCTGGGGCTGGAGAGGAGGGCTTGAAATCATTCTGAGGGTGTTTTCTGACCACCGTGGAATTAAGCTAGAAATCAACCACAAAAAGATAACTAGAAAATCCCCATCTGTTCGGAAAGTAGGCAATACACTGCCAAATATTCCATGAATCAAAGAAATACTATCTCTCTCTCTCTCTCTCTCAACGCACACACACAAAATATTTTGAACTGAATAATAATGCAAACGTGACATGCCAAAGCATGTGGAATGAAGCTAAAGCTGGGCTTGCAGAAGCATTTACAGCCTTAAAATGTATATATTAGA
>RJWJ010004283.1:54933-76976 GCA_004363605.1 Indri indri
AAAGAAAAGAAGATTGAAAATCAAGAATTTAAGAAGCCATCTCAAGAAATTAGAAAAAAGCAGAGTAAATTAAACCCAAATAAAGTAGGAGAAGGGAAATAAAGAGCAGAAATTAATAAAATAAAGAGCAAATACTAGCAAGAACTATCAAGGGGAAAAGAAGTACCTGGTACATCCCGGCCCCTGACGTGTAACCGGGCTGGCCGCGTGTGAGGTGGGCGTTGTCGGCCTGTTTTAGGAAGGAAATCGCCTCACAGCGGATCTGCAGTCTGCCCAAGCTCGGGGACCTGGGAAGTGCCACAGCTAACGAAACCCCTCAGATCCCCAGACCCTCAGCGAGGCCTCCTTGTACCCACGCCAGGCCAGTGGCCAGGCCGCAGAGGCCAGTAAGACGCAGCCTCTGTCCTCAGGCAGCGCCCAGTTGGGGCAGAGGAGCCCTCACATCTGCCTGTCTCTCGCGCATTTACATGGTCTCATGCGGAGAGGAATAGAGAAACCTCGTTTAGTCCCTCAGTCCAGTCGCCTGTGTCCCCACCATTCTATTTTACACATATACAGACACATACGCAAACACGCTGAATTATCTTCTCTGCATCCCCGTTTCTTCCTCTGTGGAATGGGGCTTAGACTGTCCCGGTGACTTGCACGTCCCTCAGAGGTTTTGGTACCGGGGCTTTGCGGCTCACGGTGGTGCTGGGTGGGGTGGCGTGTGCGGCCAGGAACTCCCAGGTGGAATCAAGCCGTGGAGCTCTTGGAGCACAGCCGTAGGGGGGGTCAGTTTCGATCGGGATCTGGATCATGTGGTCCCTAGATGCGCTGCTGGGAAGCCAGCCCTGGGGAGGGACGTGGGTCACCGGGGTGAGGACGGGGCTTGCGGGGTCTCCTGTCATACAGCTGAGCGTTCTCCGCAGGCAATTTACAAGCTGAAGAAAGCCTGCCGGGGGGAGACGGAGGCTGAACAGCAAGGCCAGCTGCTCACGCCCGAGGAGGTCGTGGACAGGATCTTTCTCCTGGTGGATGAGAACGGAGATGGTAAGAGGGGCAGAGGCGGTGGGGGGAAGGCTGTCCGCCCAGCAGCACCCCCATTCTCTGGCCATGTGTTCTTGGGCAAGGCCTCCACCTCCCAATGACTCGTATCGTCATCTGTGACAAGGCCATAGAGATTATGTGAACTAAAACAAGGGTATCGGAAGCACATGATGTTTGTAGGGGAGATTGAAACTCCTGTAGGAGTTGCTGATGGGGGTCAGGCAAGCTCAATAGAAAAAATAGAAACCTTGGAGTCAGGCAGACCGGGATGATGTATTTAACCTCGCACCCTGGGCTCAGTTTCCTCATCTGAAAAATGGGGATGATAATAGTGGTTGAGAGGAATAAAGGAACAATGAGTTTAAGAGCCAGTCATAGGGGAGGACTCCATTCAGCCTGCTTGGGCTCTCCTCCCTGTAGCCCAATGCCCAGCCCCAGGGCAGTGCGAGGAGGGGGCTGGCTTGCAGAGGAGCCCTGAAGAACTTCTCTGCTCCTCCCAGCATCTCAGAGGTACCATGGACAAAAGTAAAACTTCAATTCTTCTTCAAATAAAGCCCCTTATAAGTGCGCATATAAGAATAACATCTATTGGATGTCGAGCAGGGGGGAGGGGGAGGGGGAGGAGGGGACAGGTATATGCATACACAAAGAGTGCAATGCGCACCGTCCGAGGGATGGACACACTTGAAACTCGGACTTGGCGGGGGGGGGGGGGGGGTGGCAAGGGCAACATATGTAACCTAAACATCTGTACCCCCATAATATGCTGAAAAAAAAAAAAGAGTAATGTAGCATAGGACTCTGAGACTGAATCCCATTATTTTCTGAAGCATTGATTGCTAGAAGGAGGGCCAGACTGCTCTCTCTCTCTCTTTCTTATTCTATTTCCCTCTTTCTCCTACTTATTTGTACCTCCCATGTCCTGTGGCACTATGGGTGGGTAGTAGAATTTAGCTTTTGGAGGAAGCTCTTTATTCAAGGGAAGGATCCCTTGCTGTGTTTTTGTTTATGTGGTAGTAAGTTATATACCTATTCATCTATCCTTGGGAGGCTCTGAAATTTGTGAAATATTTAATAAATGCAAATTCTTCAGCTTGAGAAAAAAAAAAGAAAGCCCCTTAAAGGTTCCAGGAGACTCCTGGAGAATCGGGGAATTGACAGGCTGCCAGCTTAGGACCCGAGACGGCAGGCTGGTCTGCAGAAGAGGTGTAGGTGCATCCTAAGAGAGCGGGTCTCTCCTCCTGCCCCAACCCCGGGTCTTCCCTCTGCCCGCATGACTGTCTCTCCTACCCTTGCTCAGGCCAGCTCTCCCTGAACGAGTTCATTGAAGGCGCCCGTCGCGACAAGTGGGTGATGAAGATGCTGCAGATGGATGTGAACCCGGGTGGTTGGATCTCTCAGCAGAGACGGAAAAGTGCCATGTTCTGAAGGACCTGGGGCCCTGGGAGCCCTGGAGGAGTCTACAACCTCCTCCGGGACTCCAGGCTCACCGAAGTTTCCAGAGTAGCGGGAGGGTCCCTGGCTCAGCCTGCGCGTGCCCACTCTCACCCTAGCATGACTTCCTGGCACCCCTGTGTGGGGGTGAGTGGGGACAGGGAAGGGCTGCTGGGTCTGAAGTGGCCAACAGCGCACAGTCCATTGTGGAGGATTTCCTGGGGCGGGGAAGGGAACGCGGTTACTCCCTCCTTCGGCTGCTCCTGGGAGAACTACGCTTTGGCTGGGGCTCCCACAGATTCCTAGATGTTCTCAGTTGGGAGCAGGAGTCAGCTGAGTGGAGGGAGGTCCCATAGGCCAAACCAGCAGTGAGAACGCTCACACTCATGGGTGTGAAGCAAAGGCCAGTAGGAAGCAGGGGCTGCAAGGTGTTGAGACTGAGGAAAAGGCAGGAGCGTGTGTCAGGATCCCCAGGATCCTGAGGAGTGTTCCCGGGGAGGACCCTCGCCTCCTCCTCCCCACCGCGTCCTCACCAGTGGTGTCACCAGTGGAAAACTGCAGCAAGGAAACGGCAGGCCGTGGTCCTCCTGCCCTTTGGAGGGGTCGGCTGTGCTTAAAGGGGCTGTTTCAGCTCTGCCCGGGAGCTGCTCCCCAAGCCCTGCTCCCAACCCGCCTCCCCCCAAACTCCCCTTGTCTTCCATACCCGCCCCCCACCCACCCCATCCCCAGCACGGATCTTCCACAATTGCCAGCCATAAGCCGAACGTATCTCTTTAAAGGACGGAGAAACCTTCTCTCTGTCTCTGGGGAGAACTGGGGGCCTGCTGACCTGGGTTCTAGGCCAGGCTTCGCCTCCAACTGTTCTGTGACCCAAGATGGCCACTCCTCTTCCCTAACCTTGGTTGTCTGTCTGCGTGGTGAGAGCAGGTTGGAAGGGGTGAGAAGTTTTCAGATTGGTATATTTTTAGATGTGGATTCTTTTTTGGTCCACCAACTCTTATGTGCAACCCCAATATAGAAACTAGATTAAAGGGGAGCAGCTATGGTTGAAGGGGCCTGGGGAACTTGGTTGCCTCCCAGCCCTGGAGCCAGAGGCCTCTCTGAAAAAACTAAGTGAAAACCAGGCCTGGATCGCTGTTACTCCCATGAGATAATTTAAAAGTGGGACCTGGAAAAACATTTGTTTTACCTTGAATAACTATGTTTTTATGTTGATGTATAAAAAATAAAACTAACCCATTGAACCTGCATTTTTATAGGTATATTTCATATGATATTCAGTGAAGTTTCCTTTAGATATCAATTTTAGGTAAAAAATGATTAAAAATTATTAATAATAATCCAGGTGGGACACAGCAGATAGGCCCAAATCATGAAGGTGGTCTGCGAATGAGGTTGGGGAATGTCCTCATTATACGTAGACACCCTCCCAGCTCTGACCTTCAGGATCCCAAGCGGCCGCCAGCAAGAGAAGGAGCAGAAATGTCGACTCCCTTTTTCCTCCAGGCTACCCTCAGCATTGGCCTCCACCTGCCCTCCACGTCTGCTGCCCAGGCCCTGGCTGACTTCCCTATCTGGGGTGGTCCTAGTGATGGACAGCACAGAAGGGGCAAAATGCACCCTCTCAGCCCCGCATTGGGGTGCTCTCTGACCTGGTGTTTCACCCCCTTTCCCTTTGTTTTCTCCCTCCCACCCCTGGATTTTTATTTACTCCTCACACCTCCCCCACACCCAGCTCCAGTGAAGACTCAAAGCCCAGAGGAAAGAGCGTCTTTGAAAAATGATCACAATTGCTCCAGCCTCTGTCTCTCCTCAGGTTCCTGTGGCAACCAGGCAGCTGTCATTCGGGGCAAAGCTGACAAAACCTGCCTTGGATGGGTAGATCTCTGAGCTGGGCATTCTTAAAGTCGGGGTGTGCAAAGAATGAGGATGCGGCCCACCTGTAACAGACTGCCAACTGGTGTCAGGTGTCCTTGCAGCAAGAGGGATTTCGGTTACACCGGGGATGGTCAGGTCATTTGCAGTGAGCAATGAGTCACAGACCTGGGGGGAACCATGGGGCACCTCACGCCACCAAGCACGAGAAGTATGTGGAACTCGTGTGGTCTCTTCTGGAAAACTACAGATTTCCTCTGGACAAATTAGGACTTTCTGCAGTGCCAACCACCTTCTTTCACTTTTTAGCCAGCACCAAACTTGAGCAAACCCTCCCAGAGTGTCTGCATGCACGGGCACAGACGTTCAGATTCAGATCTACGGTCATCCAAACATTCCGTCCTTGTCTCCATGGTAATATTATAAACTTCTTGAAGGAGTTGTGGTTTTTTCCTCTTACCGGGGCCCTAGGAGGTGCTCCCTAAAAATGGACATGGTGACCCTTATTGTTTCAAATTTGGTAAAATGTAAATCCTAAGAGATGCCCCCAATTTACACCTAAAAATGCTCCTGTCCACATCACACAGCCCCCCACAAGTGACACATACATCACAGAGAACACACCTTCAACCTTCCCACACCTTCTTCTCCATGTGTGACCCCCAACCATTCTTTCAGGTCCAAAGTTGAAGGTCACCTCTGTGATGCTGCCTGAGTCAGACTCCTACGGGAATCTGTTCACAACTGCTCTTAGCATATTTTATTACACTGACGCTTGCCCGTGTGTCTCCCCGTTAGCCTGAGTTCCCTGAGGATGGGAACTGTCTTCTTTCTCATCTAACATCTAGCATGAGTACATACTAAGTGCTCAATAAATGCTTATTGCAGGGAGGAATGCATCAACACAAACCACCAGCAGGCTCCAGGGTCCCAGGGGCAGGATGGGAGTGTCATCGGAGCACCGGGATTGAGGCTGTGGCCACTGGGTCTGCAGGACTCCATCAGAGACCCCGGAAAGTCCAGCCCTCCCTCCGAGCTTCCACGTCCAGAAGAATGAGGACTGAAGAAGCTCCGTGGGGAAAGCTGGGAGAGGAGCCCGAAGGGGAAAGGGAGGTGCCCGAGAGTGGTGAGATGAACAGTGCCCACAGCAGAGAGTGTCACCACCACCTGAGTCACCCAAAGCGTCCAGAAGCCATCCCTCACTGTCCCCGGCTCTCGACTCCCCCCTCTGCCCTCTGCTGCCCCCATGCACCCCAAAGAGGCCCGCCGAGCCTTTGAGTTCAGTAGATTCTATCTGGCATTAAGACAAGAACAAGGACACCAGGCACCACCACACTCCCCCACCCCCCATACAGCAGCGTCTGGGCGGTGGGCTCAGCCGGCTGCCTCGGCAGCCGTGTCACCATCCTCCTCCCCATCCTGCTCGCTGTTCTGGAGCCGGCGCACGATGCGGGTCAGGTCCAGGCTTCGCGTCAGCGTGTCCAGGAGCATCTGGTCCTTCTGCACTCCCTCCACGAACTCTTCCAGGGAGAGTTCCCCTGGGCAAAGAGAAAGGGGGCCATGGGCAGGAGGGTGTTCACTCCTGCGGTGCAGGGCCCACAGCTGGATGCTCGCAAGAGGTGTGGTCAGAGCGAGCGCTGGGGGAAGTGGCCTGTGAGCGTGGTAGGCGGAAGGACCCAGAGCCCACGGTCTGGCCCAGGAACCCCTAAAAGCCAGCTCTGTGGCTGGGGCAGAGGCTGGTGGAGGAGGTGGCCGGCAGAGAGCCCTTAGTGCCTCCTCCTCCCCACTTCCCCTCTGCCCTGGTGACATCCCACCCCTGGTGACCCCACATCCCTGGTGACCCCACATCCCTGGTGACCCCTCCCCCGGCCAGCCCCTCCTGGACCCCTCACCATCCCCATTGACGTCAATCTTGGAGAACACTGTATCGGTGAACTCCTCCGCACTCATGGTCGTGTCGCTGCAGGGGTTAATGGCTCGAATGGCCTGTGAGGGAAGAAGCAGGCAGAAGTGAGGGGACACATCCCCCTCCTATCTCAGCGGGGGTGTGGGGACAGTGGGAGCTTGTGTGGCTCCCAGCAGCAGTAGCGGGTAGAGGTGCTGGTGTCCGGGTCTTAGGCAGAGCTGGGACTGAACAGCCGAGCTTCAGTCTCTAGGCATTGACGAGGAAAGGCCCGCGGAGGGAAGGGACGTGGCCCGGTCACAAGGCTGGTGAGTCCCAAATCCTGTCGCGATCCGGGAATCACAGTTCTGACCCCTGAGGCTCAGCTCGGGGTCCCCCGGGCGCTGCCCTACCCGGCCCGGCCCTCTGCACCTGGAGTTACCCGGATGATGGTGAGCAGCTCGTCGCGGTCGATGCAGCCGTTGCCGTCCACGTCGTAGAGCTTGAAGTACCAGCGCAGCTTCTGTTCCACCTTGCCCTTGAGGACCAGGCTGAGCGCCGCCACGTACTCCATGAAGTCGATGTAGCCGTCCTGGAGAGGGGCGCGGCCGCCGTGAGCCCACCGGCCGATGCCCAGGGGAGGTCGGCTCTGTCCCCGCCGCGCCCGCTCCCGTGGCGCAGCCCCCGTCTGTCCACACAGCCCACCCTGCCCGGTCTCTGCACAGGCATTTGGTGTTAGCGGTCGCCGCCCGTTTGCCTGTGATTCTCAAGCTTGAGCCCTTCCTGTCAAGGGGAGTGGGGGACACGGTGCGTGGCTGGGAGGAGGAAGAACGCACCCCCAGGGGTGCAGCTCTTGGAAGTTTCTCACCCCAAAGGCCGGGCTGGAGGAGCTGGGGTGGGGGCAGGAGGGAGACGTGGAGGCCAGGAGGCCTTGCTCATTGCTTCCTCGCTGCTGTGCTATGTGCTGTGACACACTGAGAATTCAAAACCCAGGGAGCTATAAGCCCTGTCCTGAGCAGTGCAACGTTGGGGCACAGGTTCGAATCCTGACTCTACCCCCTCAAAGCTGTAGGATCTGGGACAAAGGAGTTACTATGTCTCTGGCCCTCGATTTCCTCATTTATAGTAGTTATAACAGAACCTACTCCTGTGGGATTGTTGTGGGATTAAGTGAGTTCATGTATGTAAAGCACTCAACACTGCCTGGCACACAGCACTCAATAAACATTACCTATTACTACTACTAATGCTATTATTATAAAGAGATCACTATGACATTGTGATGTACAGTCGCCTCCCCTAGTATATGTGGGGGATGGTTCCAGGACAGCCACCCACTTCATCCCACCCCTCACCCTTCCAGCCCCACCCCTACATATACCAAAATCTGCCCATAGTCAAGTCCTGCAGTCAGCTTGGTGGAACCCAAGTATAGGAAAACTCCACTCTCCCTACACGGGGTTTCACAGCATGCAAATACTGTATTTTGGATCCACATATGATTGAAAAAAAGTCCTCATATACGTGGACCTGCGCAGTTCAAACCCCAGTTGTTCAAAGGTCAACGGTATATTCAGCAACATTGTATCTGGACAGGACATTATGGAATCATAGATTAGGAGCACCCACCTCTGCTAGGGCAGGGGCAAGAAGAGGGGGGCTCAGGGAGGCTTCCTGGGGGAGGCGATGCCCCGCCGAGTCTCAGAGGAGTCGGTCACGGGGAAGGGTGGCGGAAGACATTCTTGCAGGATACTTTTCCAGGGCGCCCTAAATGTTCACCAGCTGACTCTCTGCCTGGCCCTGCCAGCTCTGTGGGTGGGGTCAAGGATTTAGGGCACAGGGGCCAGCCTCTGCCTGCTCCCAGCAAACTGAACGAGGCCGAGAGAGGAAGCCTGTGTCCTGTAGAAAGGCTCAGTGCTGTAAGGAAAGGAACACTGGACTCACAGCACGTGAACTTGAATTCCAGCCTCTGTTCCTCCACTTACAACCATGACTTTGGGACCAGGAAGTTACCGAGAGGCAGATTTTAGGTCATTGTGAAAAACTCTTTAATAGGCACAATTGGCCAGGCATGGTGGCTCATACCTGTAATCCTAGCACTTTAGGAGGCCAAAGGAGGGGGGGATTGCTTGAGGCCAGGAGTTCAAGCTTGAGCAAGAGCAAAACCCCATCTCTACAAAAAATAGGAAAACTACCCGGGCATGGTGGTGCATGCCTGTGGTCCCACCTACTCGTGAGGCTGAGGCAGGAGGATTGCTCGAGCCTAGGAGATTGAAGCTGCAGTGAGCTGTGATCATACCACTGCACTCTAGCCTGGGTGACAGAGCGAGACCCTGCCTCAAAAGTAAATAAACAAATAAGTAAAGCCAGGCAGAGTCACCCACGGTGAAAGGGTCAGCCTGGTGCAATAATGAGCTCCCTGTCGGTGGAAGCATACAAGCAGAGGCTGGCAAGGATGTGGCAGAGGTGGGGCAGAAAGGCATCTGAGATCTCCTGGTCTGTGCTGGCCTGTGGCCTTGAGCAAGACCCTAACCATCCTGAGCCTCACAGTGGAGATCTTGGACAGAGTGGGCATTTTCACGGTGTTTCCCATGTTCAACGCTTTCACTCACCTCAGCTCATTCAACCCCAACCCACCTCCCAGGATTGTTTTCAGAATGGAGCAAGGCCCTTGCAACAGTGCTTGTATAAGCAAGAAAACCGCCAAGGAGGTTTCCTCTGGAGAAGGGGACATGGGGTGAGGATGCTTTTCATTCATTTTTTATCTTTCTGTATTGCTGGAAATTTCTACAATAAGGTGTATTACTTTTACAACTTAAAAGAAAAAAAAAAAGGCTAAAAGGGGCAATGGAAAAAGTGTGGGGTTTTGTACCAGAAAGACCTAAACTGCCTCTTAGGAGAGGCATGACATTGGACAAGCCACATGACCTCCTGGAGTCTCGGCTGCCTCAGCTCTAAGCTAGGAATGACAATATGTACTTCTCAAGGTTGCAATGTGGATTAGATTCCATGCTAATTCGATACTAGCTTTTTCAGTGTTCTCCATGTACTTCCTGGGCTGAGTGCTTTATTTACTTATTTACTCTCACAGCGCCCCCCAGGAGGTGGGCATTTTTGTCTCCGTTTTGGATGATAAAGCTGAAATTGAGAAAGATTAGGCCACACGGCTAATGAATGACAGAGCCTCCCCTAGAAAGCTGGGTCTCCTAAGTCCTATACCAGGGCTCGAGTGTGGGCTAGAAGATTTACATTGATTTGTGTGCACCTGTGGGATTGCAAGGCACAGCCAAACCCAGGCAAAATTTCAAAGTAAGCAAAGCAAACGCCTGTCCCTCAGTTCCCACTCCCCACTCACACCGCTGTACCCTCCAGCCCCGCACAGCCGGTGCAATACTCTAGAACACAAATGTCTTCTAACTCAGGGGCTGGTGAACTTTTCTGTAAAGCGCCAGATAGTAAATATTTCAGCTTTGCAGCCAAACGGCCTCTGTCATTTTAGCACGAAAGCAGCCATAGACAATTTGTAAATAAATGGGCGTGGTGTGTTCTAATAAAACTTCACGTGCAAAAATAGGCCCATGGCCTCATTTGCACATCCCTGTTGTATTTAACTCCTTTCTGCATCAAAACTTCCCAGTCCTGTGTCCCAACTCCGAGCCAAGCTGCTAAACTGCTCCGTGCTGATGACAACAGATCAAGACAGCATTGCCCAAAGTGTGACTGTTACCATGGGCGTATATGAGGCACATTGGGTGTAATGAGGATGCTCTTCATTTTAATAAGTGCATAGTTAATTAATGTGTATTATAAAATATGTAACTAGCTATAAAACCCATGACTTCTCATATATTCATTCACTGATGCAACCAATGTTTATTAAGCACCTACCATGGTCCAGGCACGGTCCTAGGAGCTGGGGATTCAGCAGGGAACAGACAGACAACTCCCCGCCCTCGTGGAGCTTACATTCCAGCAGGGGAGACAGACAATAAACGTGATGTGGAAACGTTATTTAATATCTGGTCTTAGAAGATGAGAAGCGCTTAGGGGGAAGGAGAGACCAGGAAATGCAGAAGTGGGGACCAGTCCCAGTTTTAAATCAAGTTTAAACCAGGAGATCAGGACAAGTGCTAGTGAGAAATTGATGTTTGAGCAGAGACTTACAGCAGGGGAAGGTGTGAGCCAAACAGAGTTCTTGGGGGAGAGGGTCCCAGGCGGCACAGAGGCCCTAAGGCAGAGGTGTGTGTGTGGCATAAAGGAGAAGGCCATATTGGGTAGAAATGAGAGGTTGATTTACTTTCAGCGGAAAGAAAAGGATCAAGTGGTGTTTGCATGTGACAAAAATTGAAGAGATGGCATATGAATGACTCCAGTTAGGTTGTCCCTCCTTGGTGTCATATGTGTGATTTTGGGGGGTCCTCATGAAGACATGTCTTGACCGAAAGGGTTTCCTTAGCAGACAAGAAGATGAAATATTTTGGTGTGTTTAGGGGTAAGGGGGTGGGGCTTAACCACTGACTCTCCTTTGCCCCCTGTTCAGGAGTTATTGCTTCTCCAGGAACATGCAGGGGGTCCGGCGTGATGACTCCATCCCTGCTAGTCTCCACACCACGGGCTCCAGTACTTGCTCCCCTACTCCCCCTTCGGGAAAGCCCTCGGGCACCAGGGCTGCCCTTGAGTCTGGAACTCAAAGCCCATAATCTGCTTTGGTCCCTTAACCCTAAATATTAGTGAGTTTTAAATAGCCGCTGAGCCCAGCTTTCCTAGAAGCCCCGCCCACGACGGTGCCTGGGCAGCAAGTGGAGGAGCCTCTCCCGGCCTCCTTGGGCACCTGGCGGCCACCAACACGCAAGCGAGGCAAGCGAAGGGACAGTGGGTGGGAGCCACTTTTGTGGATTTAGATTCTCCCACCACTACTCCTTGACTGAATTGTTCCAGATAAGTGGAAGGTGTATTACTGAAAACCAAAGAGCACCTTAACTCACGCTCCCAGCAGCCGTGGCAGACACAGGTGAATACCTGAGGCTGAGAGCAGAGATGACGGGCTCAAGGTCACCCAGGTGGGCCCACACCCACACTCCCAAGCTCCCCTTTCCGCGTCCCCTCTAGTTTATCTGGCGGTCCTCACCCAACGCGTCCAGGTGGTTGCTGGGGAGACGTACAATTTAACCCCCGTATGGACCTTCGGCCTCACTTGAGAAAAGATGAACCGAGGTCACTGGGTATTTTGAAGTTGGGAGTATCCTGGATTCCCCAGTGCCCAGGCAACCGTCCCCAATCCTAGTATCCACAGAACATCATAGAGGACCCCAGTGACGTGGGGCTGTCCACCCAGAGCAGCAGGACTGGGGACTCATGGTCCTGCTGCCTGCTCTCTGCCCCTCCTCCTGCAACCTTGGGAGCCTCAAAGGGTCTTCGCAAAAGCACCATGTATAGGACCGGCCCATCGCAGGTGCTCGATGACTGTCTTGGAAGTGTCTGTGTTCGTTCTGGAGTGAACTGAGACCCGTGTTTGGCAGAGGCAGAGCAAACCATCAGATTCGGCCTCAGATTACGCTAATTCGTGGGCCTCTCTGTCATCCCTCGGAAAGCAAGAGCAAGGACGGGGTCTGCTTCCTTTCCGACCGCCTAGTGCCTGATGCACAGTAGGTGTTCAACAAACATTAGATGAATAGCAGTCTTAATGTGGAAAGTCAGCCTCCCAAATAAACAGATGACTGTATAAATAAAGTCACCTCCAGCAGATGCTCCTGTGATCCTGTCTGCTTTTCCTCGCCGCCAGCCGGTTGGGCCTCTGGGGGGGGGGGTCCCTCCCACACTCCCCACCCGCACCCCCCGGCCCCTGCTCACCTTGTTGAAGTCAAAGGTCTCAAACATCTGCTCCACATACTGGCTGGCCGATGGGCTCAGGTTCTTGAGGCCGAAGAACTGGCGGAACTCATAGAGGGTGAGCTGGCCGGAGGGACACTCTGTCATGAACTTCTTATACCACTGGTGGCACTCAGTGCTGCTCAGCTCCTCCACCGACTTCCCGTCCATCACATTGCCCATCGTGCAGGCCTGCAGGAGGCTGATGCCCGAGACGGACAGGTCCTGTTTCCTGCTGCTCCCTGCACAAGGGCGCCCTGGCCTTCTAAAACGGAGCCCTGCTCTCTCACGGGCCCAAGTCCCCGAGGTCTGAGCGAAGAGGGGCCCGATGAGTAGGACGATGCAGGGCAATGGCAAAAGGAGGTGAGCAGAGGGGAGAGGCGACGGGTACACCCAGAGTCATCGGACTCCAAAGAATGGGTGTTCAAAGTCCCCACTAAATCCTTGCAGCCAGTGGGAACTGCATCCAGAGGAAGAAGAGTGAAAATAGAACAAAGCTTAGAGAAGCAGAGTCCCAGGATTACAGCCTTGAGCTGTAGGTGAGAGGATTTTTTCACCCAGTTTGCAATCTCCTAATCCCTTCTTACCATGGCAGAGTGGGTGTCCAGCCAGTGGCTGCTCTGATCCTATGACCTCCATGACCTTCTCCTGCTTTGAGTGGGTTCATAATGTTTTTGGAGTCATGGTATTGAGGAATATATGAGGTAGAGCTTGTTCTTCCAGAGTGGACCAACTGTGGGTTCTTGGCAGGGCTTCTATGTGCAGTTATCCAGGCCGTGCACTGCACTCGGCCGTCACGACTGAGGCAGCCCAATCACACTATGGATAGGATAACATATGAGAGCATATCCTGGGTGGATTCAGAGTTTGTGGGCTTCCAAGACAAATACGTGCACCAATACACGTAGCCATGCATACACATGTGCACACACACTCTCTCACATATACATTGATCCTGTCCTGACCACACACACTCTCGAGTTCCCAGAGGTTGCATCTCTCCCATCCTGGAAGGCCTGAATTCAACCCAGCATCTGATTCAGAACCTGACACCATTGCCTACCAGGGGGGTGGGGGTGGGGGTGGTGCCCTGGGGCGTGTGTGAGTGTGTACATGAGAGTGCAGGCACACAAGTGCATGGGTCAGCTGCTACCTACTGGTCCTGGAAAACTCCCAAGCCAAGCCTTGGGGCCTGTCTGTGTAGCAGCAGCTTTCTCTCTTGCTTATGGATGTTTACTCTCTGGCCACAGACTTTAAAGTTGGTTCATTTATGAAACCAACGTTCAGGAGCAGGTGCACTTAAGCTTGGTGTTTCCAGGAAAGCTTAAAGCCAGTGCTTGCCCCACCCTGCCTCTTGCCCTTGTTTCCCTCCCCACTTTACATGTGGGCCATGCCCAGGTACCCTAACTCAGCTAGAGGGAACCACTGCCTACATCTCTGCTTCCCCTAGCCAGACCTTGGACACTCGTGCAAGTTGTGCACTGATACACTAACACAAACCTGTCTTTTATACTTGAGGAAGGGGTGCCTTTTCGGGGTGGTTTGTTACCACAGCAAACCTAACTCATCCTGACTGATACAAAGACTGTACAGTTTCAAATACTGCACAATATGTCTTTTGGGTGGCATGAGGCTTGCTTAGCTCCCTGGAACCCCCAGCTATAAGCCTGGTCCCTCCCAGACTGCCAGGCCACAAAGAGAGGATTCTGTTTTATTTTTTATTTTCAGTGGTCAGTTACTAGGAGAGAAGATTCCTTTTTTTGTTTTTCCCCTAATATCAACAATCAGTCCACTGTAATCTTAGCTACTCAGGAGGCTGAGGTGAGAGGATTGCTTGAGGCCAAGAGTTCAAGATCAGCCTCAGCAACATAGCAAGACCCCTGTCTCTATGAAAAAAAAAAAATTTTTTTTTAATTAGCCAAGCATGGTGGTGCACACCTATAGTCAAGGCTACTTTGGAGGCTGAGGCAGGAGGATCACTTGAGCCCAGGAATTCGAGGTTTTAATGAGCTATGATCGTGCCACTGCACTCTAGCTTGGGTGATAGAGCAAGATCCTGTCTCTAAAAAAAAGAGAGGGGAGAGGGAATAATGGTACCCATCTGATAGGGCTATTAAGAGGATTAAATGAATTAATATTAACATATGGAAAGCATTTAGAATAGGGTCTGGCACAGACTAAGTGCCCCATAAATATTGGCTATGATTTTATAATTTTGTATCTGCTACAGCAGGATGTCTGGCAACGACTAGAATCTAGGTATAGCTGTATTGCATCTTGGGCACAACAATGCCCCTAGGTTAGAGCCAATCATGCCTCTTGTCACTTTAGCCCCATTCACCAAGGGCACTGGACTATTAGAACTGTGTGAAGGAACAGATATCCAGCCTGCCTCACAAAGGCCACCTACCAGCTGTGGTCAGGCCCTAGACACGGTAGAGGACTTCATTAAAACCTTATTGGTGGGAGGGCACAGTGGCTCATGCCTATAATCCTAGAACTCTGGGAAGCTGAGGTGGGAGGATCACTTGAGGTTAGGAGTTTGAGACCAGCCTGAGCAAGAGCAAGACTCCGTCTCCACTAAAAATAGAAAAAATTAGCCGGGCCACTATATACAGAAACAAAAAATTAGCTGGGCATGGTGGCACCTGCCTGTAGTCCCAGCTACTCAGGAGGCTGAGGCAGGAGGATCTCTTGAGCCCAGGAATTTGAGGTTGCTGTGAACTAAGCTGATGCCACAGCACTCTAGCCTGGGCAACAGAGCGATATTCTGTCTCAAAAAACAAAACTTATTGGATCCAACTTCCTGCCCCATCGCCTGCCCCTAGAAAGGATGGAAAACTAAGAAAACTGGTTTCTTAGCTACTCGGGTAAGAATGGCCATACAATATAGTTCTGGCCGAAGAGATAATTAAAGTCTGCCATGGTTTTCTGGGGAAGCTTTGGTTTCTTGATAAAAAGAGATAAAAGATGTAGCTAGTACTGCCCTTTCCCTACTTTTGGACTTGAATATGGGTGTGATGCTTTGAATGTGGCAGCCATCTTGTGACCATGAGGTTACAAGCAAAGGGAAATGCCAAGAAAACCAGAGATGTCAACCAACATTGTTGAGCTGCTGAACCCATGAAAATACCAACCACCTCTCCCCATGGCATATGAATGCCTCAACATGGCTCATTTCTGGTTATGTTTAAAAAAGAATCCCCACTTTATTTAAACAAAAAACAAACTAGAACCCTCAGAGGAATCTTGAGGGTGAAGGTACCAGGAAGATGATAGTTGTTATGCAATGTTGTATGAAGAGTGCCAGGTTGTCAATCCTAGGAGGGTTCCCTGTGAACTGGACAGAAGAGGACCAGGGACCTGGAGATGGTCAGCAAAGAACAGTGGCCCAGCTCTGTCAAGAAAGTGCAGGCATGGCCTTCCAGCCATCAGGAGTGGCCCAGTGTCTGTGTGCCTGGGCTGTGCCCACTGCCTGGGCTCAGGGAGCAGCCCAGAGTGATGGGGGTCTATGCCTCTAGGCACTGCTCAGCCTCAGCAGCCCCTTCTTGGGTGGACACCCCCTTTTGCAGCTCAGGACACATATAAACAACCAGAAGCAGAACCCTGGACACCTAGGGAGGGACCTCGCTCCATGACCAAGGAGCTCCAGATGGAATGAGCCAAACTGCTTCCTCAGGACTGGGCCGAGACAGGCTCTGCCTTACGTGGGTATCTGCCAAATAAAACCAGGGGTGGAGAAAGGTCATGTGCTCTGGTCCAGGTCTGCCTTCTCGGATCTGGTCTTTTCCCCCAGGAATGGATTTCATCCTTACTGTCATAAAAACCAGCCAGGCGTGGGGCACACACCTGTGGTCTCAGCTCCTCAGGAGGCTGAGGAGGGAGGATCGCTTAAGCCCAGGAGCTCAAGTCCAGTCTAGGCAACACAGTGAACACATAAAAATATGTAAATAGTTGAAACTACTGTGGTCTCTCCCCTTTCCAGCTCTGCTACTCCTTTTGCCCGGTACCCAAGCAAGTGGATCCAAAGGGTCCCCAGCCAAGGCTGCTCCTTAGAGGCCAGAGAGCAAGACTGAGACCAGGCTAACATTAACGCTGTTGTCCCTGTCCCTTACCATGTGTGTGATGCCTATAAATGGGCAGGAAGTGACCAAAATGCCAGCAGGGCTCATCTCTGAGTCATGCAATCACAAGCGATTTTTACAAATATTTGCTTTTTTAAAATTAACTGTATTTTTAAATGTTTCATAATGAACACATGTTGCTCACATAATCGAAGGGCATAGTTATTTTTGAAAAAGAAACCAAATAGGACTGTTTCACCTCTACCTAACGTGGTTGATTGGGGTACCTGGGGGCAGGCAGCTGGGACCTTTGGGCTTTGCTCAGGTTCCCCAGAGCATGTTGGGGGGGCAGGGGAAGGCTCCTTCGTGAACTTGCCTGGGGCCCAGCTGGAATCCGTGGCCTTGCAGAGGCCTCTCGGGCCCAAGATTTGGAAATGAAGAGGTGGAGGAGGAGGAGACGGAAGCATGTCTGTCTGTCTCTACCTGTTTAAATCCTTCTTACTCTTCCTGAGCACAAATGCCACCTCCTCTGTAAAGCCTTCCCAGATCTCTGCAGAATTCATCCTTCCTCCTCAGCATACTGACATTGCGCTTATGTGGCAATGGCTAATTTTAGGTGCCAACTTGACTGGATTAAGAGATACCCAGATAGCTGGTAGAGCATTATTTCTGGGTGCATCTGTGAGGGTGTTTGCAGAAGAGATTGGCATTGAATTAGTAGACTGAGTAAGGATACCTGCCCTCACCCACTGTGGGGCAGGCACCACCCAATTGGATGAGGCCAAGACGGAACAAAGAGGCAGAGGGAAAGTGAATTCATTCTCTCTCTCTGGGAGCTTGGACATCCTTCTTCTCCTGCCCTTGGACATCAGAACTCCAGGTTCTCTACCTTTGGACTCCAGGACTTGCACAAGCAAGCATCCCCCACCAATACCTCCCACCAGGTTGTCAGGTGTCAGTCTGATTGCATCATCAGCTTCCCTGGTTCTGAGACCTTTGGACTTGGACCGAGCTGCACTACCAGCTTCCCCGGTTCTCCAGCCTGCAGACAGCATATCGTGGGACTTCTCGGCTTCCATAATCACGTGAGTCAATTACCCTGACAAATCCCCTCTCGTACCTCTCTATCTGTATACATCTTATTGGTTCTGTCTCTCTGGAGAACCCCGACAAATACATACGCTCTATTAGTGTTCCATGCTGCATAACAAACTACCGCAGAGTCAGCAGTTTTAAAACTACACACATTTATTATCTTGCAATTTCTCTGGGCCAGAAGTCTGGGCACAGCTTAGCTGATCCCCTGCCCAAGGCCTCACAAGGCTGCAATTGGGGTGTCAGCTGGGCTGCATTTTCATCTGGAGGCTCAACTGGGGAAGAACCCACTTCGACTCATTCAGGTTGTTGGCAGAATTCATTTCCTTGTGGCTATATGACTGAGGGGCCTGGCTTTTGCTAGCTACTGTCTGGAGGCCACTCTCAGGTCCTAGAGGCTGCCCACAGTTCCTTCCTCACCACGGCTGCCGATTTCATCAAGCCAGTGAGGAGAGTCTCTCCAGTCTGCTAAAATGGAGTCTTATATAATATAACATAGTTGAAAGAGCAACATCCCATCACCTTAGCCGTGTTCTGTGGGTTAGAAGCAAGTCATGGGTCTCACCGACGCTCAAAGGGAGGGGATGATACAAAGGCAGGAAGAGGACCCAAGAGGCTGACTCTGTGGCCTGGATCACCAGACTTCACTGCCCTCTGGCATCAGGCTGGGTTCATCCTCTGAGCAGCTGGAGGAGGACTGGAGGGTGGAAAGAGAGAACAGCGGGGGTGTTTGCTCCCCTCGCTCCCTGCTGGCTCACAGTTTGGGCAGCGGGTATTGTCTTCTCCCTCCAGCCACAGCTCTCAGGGCTCCTGTTACACCGGCTCCCTCCCTGGCCCTGCAGGTATGAGGGCTTCCCTCTGTTGCTACTCCCATCCCCCTCACTACGCCACCTCTCTGTTAACAGTCCCCTCACCAGACTCTCTTCAATTTCCTTTTTGAAAGTAACGTTTGACTGACAGGGGCCTGAGTGCGATAAAATATTATCACATGAGTGAATGCAGGCACGCACGATTAAAGAAAGCTGAAATGCAGGCGGAACTACAATTAAGTATCTACTGTGTTCAAAGCACCATGTTAAGCTTATTGAATAGGCACACAAGTCCTGTGGGGTGGGTATTAATATTTCTAGTGGAACAAGAGGAATTTGGGGCGGAAAACTGAAATCACCTGCTCAGGTTCACAAAACTTTTAGTGGTGGTACCAAAGTTTTTCCACCTCATCATCATGCTTTTAGCCTAAGCTTTCAAATCTCTACAGAAGGGCTGGATGGAGCCAGAGTGACCCCACCAGCCTTCTTCCAATGCCATCTCCCTCCACCCTCCTGTGTGGCCCTCTGCCTGACAGCTGCATTGACAGAGCGCTCTCCGCCCAAGAGGGTGGTACGGTCCCCACCCGTTGTCTCCAGCTCAGGGTGGGAATGGACTCCCCTGAGATGGGGATGCCAAGTCAGGGAGGACGAGGATCTATACCAAGGCCTCAGGGAAGAGGCAGACACAAGGCATACGTGAGGGCTATGGAAGGCCGGAGCACATGGATCACACAGCAGACACGATGAGAGAGGGCTCGTGGCTTCCCCTGGCTGTACTGTCTGCAGGAACCCCTCCTGGGACAGACGTCATGCCAGAGAAGGAGCACCCACCTGGCCGAATGGGCCAAGGAGAGGGAGTGGGTGGGGCAGGTGCAGAGGGCGGAAGCCCCAGGCCTGACTAATCCGCCTCCAAGGCTGCCTGCCGCCCACTCTCTGCTCCACAGAAACACAACAGGGCACAGGGTCATTTGCCTCCTGGGATTATCTCACTCAAATCAAGGCGGGACCTCAGCCAGCTTCCCCTAAGCTTCCTGAGGGCTTCCGCAGAGGCCGTTCTACCAAGGTGAACCTCAAGGGGGCGCCCATTCCCCAGGCGAGGGGAGGCGATGTCTGCCTGGGAGTGAGGACTCCTGATGGGGACCCTGCGCCTCTCCGCCTCCCCGACACAGGCTGTGCCGTCTGGGAGGGCAGGGATAGTTTCTGTCCATATCTCTGCATGCTGAGGCCCCAGCCCACGCTGTCTGTTGGGTGACTAGGTAAGACTTCTGGTTAGACGTAGACTGGAGCCCGGTGCAAACACAAACCTATTCCTGCCGCAGAACTCGGGAGGCTTAGGAGGTGGGCGCACCAGGTGCCCTGAGGGCTGGGATGCAGGACGTGTGGGGCAGAAAACAGAACTGGTCAAAGTTTGTCTAAGGAACCATGAACCAGCTCCAACCAAGGATTCTTCCCATAATGGTGAAATATCCAGTTAGCTGGGCCTCGACATAGATTTGCCTGCCAAAACCATTGTAAGCTCCGAGCTGATGAAACAAATCACATTAAAATGATGGTGAGAAGAGCTACAGTCCCTTAAAAATGGTGAAATAATGGTGAAATAATTCTTAAAATCACGGTTATTTCAAAAGTTTTGCTACCTACTGCTTGGAAATATCCAGTTAGCTGGGCCTAAACATAGATTTGTCTGCCATAATCATATTCCATTCCGAGCTGACGATGCCTCTGCAACGTAGCAGACAGGCATCTCTGGGCATCTGTCCCCTCCTGACCCAGGCTGAAGGTTTCTCTGGAGATTTGGACCAGACAGGCCCTTGTCTCTAGGCACAGCAGGAAGAGAGAGGCCATCCCCAAAGTGCAGGGTCAAAAAAGATCGGCATATGGGGAGTGAGATGCCCCCGACCCCAGCTCCTTCCCACGCTGGGCTCCGGCGACCAGGCAGGAGAGACCTGGTACATACAGATGCCAAGGCGCCTGGTGCAAGGCAAGGGTCACCAGGCGTTTGAGGAAAGCCTCTAACTTGAAAGAGAGCTGCAACGAACAAACAGAAAAAGTGGATTCTGTGCTCTTAAGGCAGCCTCGAGGAGCCTGTCCGCCTTCCTCTCCACCTACCATCTTCTTTCCAGAGAAGGGCATGCAGGACAGCCTGGCCAGTGCCACTGGCTGCTTGTCTGGGTCCCCAGACATCCTGTCCCTCCTTCTCACACCAGCCCTAACCTCTCGTGAACAAGAAGTATGCCCCACTGAATACACCACCATACCCAGAGTGAGATGTGGTCCTAGGAACCAGCTGGATTCACCCAGGGGTGTGAATGATTAACAGCCAGCTCTCTGGAAAGAAGAAACTCCAATTGTTAGGCATTTGCCGAATGCCATGGTATAAATCCTTCCACCACAGATGACTTCAAGTGACCCACACACAGTCACTGACCGTGGAGTTGGGAAGACACGGGCAGGGTCAGCTCTCACAGGCCAGTATGAGCTGGCTCCGGCACACCACTGGAGTCACCCCTGGATGGCAGTGACCAGGGACTCACTCAGGCCACTGCTATGAGTCAAGTGCCCTCTGCCTCCATCCCCCCCTTCCATGACCCATGACCCATGAGGCTAACTAGCCTCGGAGTTATCTTTTCTGGACCAGAGCAGAATCCATCCCCCACCAACAAATTCCAAGTCAGAAGAGGCAGTTTTATGTAAATCGGGGCTGGGAGGGGACTCCTTAGACACTGTGTCCATTCCCTGCATTTCTTCCCATGCTGTGGCAGCTGCTCCAACGTGGGGTGAGATGACCACACAAGGGAGCAGGGCTCGTGGGCAGCTGATGCATCTCTTTCCTGTCTGTGGAGGGATCCAAGCCTGGACCGTGGGGAGGCTGCAGCCACATGGGCTTTGCTTGGGACTCGGGCTCTGGAGGGGGTTTGGGGTTACTCTTGGGATGAGGGAACTGAGAGTTAAAGCCTTCTGAGTCTTCAGGCACCTCTGGACATAACCGTGCTATACTACACCCCCCGGGCCTCAGTTTACATACCCCCAGCCACCCATTCACATGCCAAGGAAAGAGAGGACAAACTTTAATTGCTGCTGAGAAGAGAGACCTCCCCTTGCCATTGTCGACAGGGGAGCATGGCACAGCTCTCTTAGCCCGGGTACAGGTCACTCCTCCTGGAGTGAGCAGCCCCTCCCCTCTGGGACCCGGGTTCACAGCACTGAGGGTGCAGGGTCGGGGGATTCCGGCTGGCATGGGCCTAGGAGCGCCACAAGATCAGGTTGGCAGAAGGCACATCAAAGCGCTTGCGGGTGTGGTCAGTGTCCCGGCGGTACAGGTAGCCACAGGTAGGCTTCTGCAAGGTATAGAAGGGGTTCAGGGAGTTTGAATACTGGGAGGTGTAGAAATTGAACCTGAGCCTGTCTGGGTTCTGTCCCCTAGGGTCCACCACATAGGCTGCCGCCAGAGACTGCTCACGGTCCTGCTTCCACGTCCGGGAGAGGGGTGGGTGCGGAGATTTCACTTTGTTGCATGATGGTATCTTTGGCTCATGGCTGGGTACAAAGGGTTTCTGTGAGTCCTGGGAGAAGGGAAAGAAGGTTGGAGCATCAGACACCTGACGTCAACTGCTTGAGCCAGGGGCAGGAGGGAAGAGAAGGGAACACTTCTCAGAAACCCCCACAGCCACCCTGGAGTGCCACGCTGCTGCCCATGGCGCCGGGGACCTACAGAGAAGGGGACAGCCTTCAAGGTCGCCTGAGCTGGGCCTTGCCACTGCAGACCTCTGCCAGCTCTCCGAGGCCGGAGCCCGGGGATCCTCCTCAATCTTCCCCACACTCAATGTGCCCATCAGTGTCCTCCTCTCTGTCCTCCGCCGCAGCTCGGCCTTCATGCTGCTTCCCCTGCAGGGCCACTCCAGCTTCCCAGAACTCCCCCCTGCCCCAGGCTCCTGCTCTTTCCCCCGGGCTTCACACTCACACCACAGTGAGTCCCCTTGTGCTAAC